>CAUYRT010099108.1:0-107525 GCA_963574885.1 Lepilemur ruficaudatus | reverse complement strand
ACTCTGCTCTTGGAGTCACTACCGTGACCCCAAAACCAAACAAATTCACTCCAATATAAAGGAAGTAGCTTCAAGCATTGACAGTTTTTACAAGTGATTATTCAAAGAATGCACAATAGCCACAGTTCAGACAAATCAACTGAACTGGGGCTGGATCCAGGCTCAATGCACTGTGTGTGGAATTGCCCCAACACTGGAACTGCTAAGGATGGAAATTAAACTACCCCATCATAAAGCCCCCAGACAACTAAAATATTGCTTCTAGACAGTAACCATGGAAACCACCCATTGCTGTGCCACCAGAACAGAAGGCTGTTTGTGTTTTGCCTCCACTAGGGGTGCCATAGAGCTTCCCATCCCGTCCCTTCCTGCCATCTGACAGCATCACTTAGGGTCAGGGCTCAGGGACTCAAGCAGAAAGCTGCCATTCGGCTCTCTGGGCTCGCTGTGCCCTTGGTGGGTGCCAAGAGGAGAGCCCTGGAGAGAAGAAGCAAAGAATGGGGATGACGATGGGCGGAGATGGCACCCGGTGGCATTGGTGAGAGCCGGCGGGCTGGGGCAGGCTGTCAGTGTCGTTGGGGACGCCATTAAGGACGTTCATGAGGCAGTACGCACGTCTGGAGTCCCATCTGACTGGCATCAATAAACATCCCTGTTCCGTTCATTCTGGAAGGGGAGCCTTAATTAGGCATGAAGAGATTTATCAAACAGCAGCCCCTTGGAGCTGCTGGTCTCTCTGCCATCTGGACTGGATGGTTTCTTACCCTGCGACAACAGCAGTGGGGATGACTGATGAGGTCCTATCGCTCCACACTCCAGGCCTGATAAAACCCAAATGGCTTTTGTACCCCCCCAGGAAGGGGCGAAATTTTGTCTGTGTTGACGAGCATATGTGCTGGGGATCATGCTGAGGTTTGCCCAGTCTCTGGGCCCAGCCCTGTGGCACCAGGCTTAGGGTCACCTTCCAGTTTATAGCCACCAACCACAACAATTAACAGAAAAAACCCTGGAGTGAGGATGAGAAGACCTGGGTGAAAATTCTACCAGTGACTTTGAAGCTTTCTGCAGGTTGGTGACTCAGTTTTATGACCTATACGATGGGGACGTTTTCTGCTTTGGCCCAACCCACATGATGTTTTGGAGGTTCTTGTAACATTATGAATGCAAAACGACTTCATTAACTATAAAGCCCTCTACAAGCATTAAGGATTTAATCCAACAAACATTTATTGAGCAACTTCTGTGTGCTATGCACCACGCCTAGCGCGGTGATGGATACGGATGAACGAAACACAGTCCCTGCCCTCGGCGAGCTTACAGTCTAAGAACGGTCCTAGGACAAGTGCACGAATAACTATAATACAAGGCAGAATATGGTAAGTGCCATGAGAAAGGTACAAATAAAGTGCTACGGTGGTTCAGCAGAGGGAGAGATCCCAGCGGTTGGTAGGTCGGGGAGAGCTTCATGAAAGACGTGGTCTCTGCATGGACCTTGAAGGGGACAAAAGCGAGCATTCCAGGGGATGGGAACAGCAAGACCAAAGGCACAGACAGGGAAATGCAGGCAACCCTTCCAGGAACAGCTATTCTCGACGGACCGGTGTAGGGTGTAAAGGAAGAATGAGGCCTTACCGGGTGGTCTGTAACGTCAGGGTGAAGAATCCTGTGCTTGTTCACGGGCCAGGGGGACTTAGAAAGGTTGTGAGTGGCTGGAGATGCAAATCGCCGTGCAATTCAGGATGGCTGGAGGATGCGTCACTGTGCACGGGGGAAACCCGGGAGAGGGGACTGCTGTCAACTGGCCAAGAGACAAACGAGTGAAGAGCGAGGTTAGTGCTAGTGGGAAGGAGCAGCAAGGGAGTCCGTGGGAGAGGAGTTGAAGATGATGTTAGGGTCTCAGCCCAGGTGGCTGAGGGAGATCACAGGTCTTCTAAGAGACAAAGGAGGGATCGTGGGGGAGGGGAGGCAGAGATGATCCTCTTGGCTTCAGAGGTGCAGAGCTTACTGTGTTGCCGCCAGGGCAGACGGGACGAGTGTCCAAGCAGGTGCCATCCAGCCTGGGGCTTGGGTGAGGGCTGGGCTGCCGGGGGGTGGGCACTCCTAGAGGGGCATAGGTAGGCACGAGGTTGCTGATGGAGAGTGTCGGGGACTGAGGTGAGGACGCCGATGCAGGGCATGGCCACATCGTGGGGCGAGGAGGGGAGACGGAAGGAATGGTCAGATCTGCCTTGACTCGTTTTTAGATCAAGGTAGGGGTGGCGATAAATAAATCATAAATACATAAATAAATATATAAATAAATACGTGGCTGAGAGGGGTCAGGAAGGGAGGAGAAAAACCATGAGGACGTGGCATCCTGGGTGCCAAGGGTCCGGGGAGCCTCCAGGAGGGTTGCTGTAGAGCCAGGCCTGGCGCAGAGCTCAGGAGGGGCCCTGGGCCTCGGCTCCCTGCAGGGCCGGGAGCTGAGGGGTGGCAGGAAGCAAGGGCAGCCGCGGCGGGAGGTGCTGGGGGTGCTTCCCAGGTCTCGAGGTGAGGGCAGAGGCTGCAGGAGCCAGGATGGGTGGAACAAGCGCATGCTGGAGGATGGTAGCGGGAGGAGACCGGGTGGTGGAGGAGAGGCTGAGCCTGTGAGAGGAACATCACTGGGGGCAGGGTTGGAGGGAATGCTGCTGCTTTTCAAATTGGAGGAAGCAGATGAAAGGGGAGCAGAGTGAGCGAGAGATTTTGAGGGGAGATCTTATTTAGGACGGTGCCTCTGGGCTGAGGCTGATGCAACGTGACTGCTGTAGGTACAAGGCATTGGATCAGGGTGACTCCCTGGGCCACCCAAGGCCAGCTGGCCCACGGCAGAGACTGTAAGAGACAGGAAAGGCCAGGCGGCCTCCCTACTGTGCTGCCCAGATGGAGAAGGTTGCAAGCCAGGGAGATCCAAGGCCCCGGGAGCTCCGGCCATCGTGGCCAAGGCATGTTGCAGGGAGGGACCCAAGCAGAGTTGGGCAAAAGTGCACGTGTGGCTTGTCCTGGGGCCTCCAGCCTGCCTCCAGACAGAGCCCAAGTGCAGGTTGCAAGGGCTCCTTCCACTCCAGCTCCCAGACTAAGACAGGACAGAGAGAAAGCCATGTTCTGGTTCTCCAAAGAGTTCTGGCCCTTTACTCCCCTGCGAAGGGATGGTGGGGTGCTATCCAGCTAGATAGAGCTTGGGGTCAACTCCAGAACCTGACATCTGGGCTCCCCTCAGGACTCCCCATGGGACCTTCTGGAATCCAAGGCCTTGGCTAATCCACTGAGACCCTGCTAGAAATTCGACCTGCTCCCCAGGGCACTGCAAGCGTTAGCAATTCAACGTCTTCTAGGACCTTTGAGATCGTCAAGAGGAAAGCCTCTGGAGATGCGTAAAATATGACACTTGTTATTTTCACTGCTCGTGAGGAGTCTGCAACCACTCAATTCCCACGGAGGCTGTTTGCTCTTTTAAATATTCATTTTATAATGCAAATCCCAAATCTCAGACTTCAAGCAACGGCAAGGGGAAAAGGCAGAGATGTATGGTCGTCATGGTTTTGGGCAGGAGTGTTGCGTATGGTTAACGGTTCTGGGTCTCCTTCCGCCGCCTCCACGGGTTTCCCGTCAGTCCTTAATTTAGCGCCAGTGTCGTGTTCTGAATTGCCGTTGATTAATTGTGTCCGGTCTCATATGCTTAGGAGCAGATCTTGATTACTTCCCTTAACTCTCTTCACCTTCAAGATAGTGGTTTTTAACTTATCTTTCAAATATACTCTAAAACACTTATTTATCAGGCGAGGGATGCATCTAACAGATCGAGCTGGCTACTGCTTCTCTGGTGTGACCCGTGAGCTCAGCCCCTAAGTTACTGGCATCGAGCCCAGATTTCCCCAGCAGATTATGTCCAGTATTTGGAACTGCATTTGGCTTTGGGTTTTTTTTTTTTTTAAAAGTCTTAAACATTAACCTTAATAGGGGAAGAAAAAGGATTTTGCAAAATTCTAAAGTCAGTGCCGATGTGGGAAGATGGGGGTGAGTGGGTGTGGGGTGGACATTGGAACCTCTCCCTGCAAAGTTGGAGCTTGGTGTGGGCTAGTGTGACCATCAGGATAGCAAGGTGACAAGAAAGTGACATTGACACAGCAGTCTGGCTACTGAGGCCCCACAGAGTACAGAATGCAGAAAGCAAACAAAGAGAGTGGTTGCAGAGACATGGAGCTAGATGCTTAACATTCTTTCAGGTCTCACACTCTGGAGCTTGGGAAGCGCCCAGAAAGGCAATCATGTATATTTTAAGAAGGATGACATTTATCTCGAGAGTGCTCTTTCAAGCTCTTGCCCTGGTGGCAGAGGAGGACAGTAGAGTCCCTCACATGGCAACATTCTAACAGGGTGAGAGGGAGACTGACCCGGAGGGTGAAATCCCAGGGTCTCTTCCTCCTCGACAGACTCAAGTCGATTTAAAGAACACCCAGCACAACCACCGCATTTTGGACACACTTCTGCCTTATTCTGGTGTGGAGCGAACCCTTAGCAGGAGGTCTCATTTTTTTTCAAAACCATGATTTGGAACGCCCCACCTCTTAGTGTTATCTTCCTGTTTCACCCAAAGTTCCTGGTGGTTCTTGCTAAGCCAGAATATGGACTGTCCATTGTGTCTCCTCTAGCCTTCTCTCCGTGGCTGTGGAGGCCTGTCTGAGACACGACACCACGGTTTGTCCCTTGGGCAGTCAAACTCTAAATTCGTGGAACAAGGCCCTCAACTCTCCTGGGGCCTCTGCCACTTGGTTTCATTGTGCTCCTTTGCACGCTGAACTTTCTCAACTCCCTCTCCTCTGTGAACAGCACCCGCCTTAGGCTGGGTCAAGTGTCCCCTCTGGGTCTTGGCTCACCCAGAATCCATATATCCCAGAAGCTCGGGGCAGCTGACAACAGGTGGCTCTCTACTCATCCATGAGCCCAAAGATCCCTCCAACCCAGGAGGCAGTTTGTCATCCAAAGTCTTGGGACTAGCTTCTTTTCACGTCAAGTCCTTCGGCCCCCAAAGACGGACTGAGTCTCAATCTAGTTCAGGTGGGTTCTCCACACCTTCTTCTTGTGGCTTATCTGCCTAATGCTAGATGAACACCACACAGTTATAAATACTCAGGTCAATATATATATGCAGGTATAGATATATATATTCTGGTCACTGTTTTACACTTTAACAAAGAAAACCACTAGCCTGCTTTTTCTATTGCTTGTGCCACCCCGACTCCCATCTGCCTGTGGTGTAGCTGGCAGGAAATGTGAGCCACTGAGTCCCGCGGGGCAACCACCTTACGTGGCCCCGTCGCACTGGCCGACAGTCAGTTTCAGAGCCCCCTGCTCGTGCAGGCTCTTGAGGGCCTTGAACTCCAAGGGCATGGTGTGGGGGCTGGCCTGGGAGGTGTAGCCGTACTTGAGGCTGTCATAGTAGTGGTATTTGACGGGGTTCTGGTTCTGATCGAGTGGAAAGGGCCAGAAGCCGTAGAGGTAGATCTGGTTGCAGAACCGCGTGGCCAGGGTGTACATCAACAGGCCGGTGGTGGGTCTTTTGATGTGGACTTTGTTGGTCAGCCAGTATCTGGGGAGAAAAAGGGAAAAAAGAAACATAAGTTTGTCAATCACCCTTTCCAGGAAGAGGGAGATTTTATCCTGCCTGGCAGCCTGCCTCCTGCCACGCCAGGAGCCTTAGGGACCAATCAAGCCATTGATCCCTGGTTCCTTTCACAGTGGACTGACAACCACCTTTGGTTAAGCAGCTGAGCTACTACTTAGACTGGGTGCTTTCACATACACAAGTTTAAGGAATTCTCAAAACAAGCCCATCCGTGGGTACGGATGCAGGCGTGGGGATCAGAGATGAAAACTGGTTTGCTTGAGGTCACCCAGGCAGTAAGGGGCGGCACCTTAACTTGGGTCAGAAAACTTTTTCTGTAAAGGGCCAGATGATAAATATTTATGGTTTTGTGACCACATAGTCCCAGTTGCAACTGTATCTAAGCCTGTGCAGTTGTAGAATTAAAGAGCCACAGACCACACAGGGGTGTGGCAGGGCTGGCCCTCCAGCGGTACTTTGCTGGCCTTGGAGAAAGCTCTCGCATGGTGCGTGCTGCCTTTCAGGGGTCCCGCTGTGCTTCCCTTTGCAGACTGCTGTTCCTGACTCTGTCCTTGCTTGAGCACCTTCAGATCTCCTTCCTGTCCCTGCTCGCAGGAGCCCCACCCTCTGATGCAGTAGCCCATCCCTGACCATGGGTGACTCTCCTGGAGTCAGGAGTGGAGGAGGAAGAAGAGGAGGAGGAGGCTGAAGGGCACTAGACAGTGGTTTGCCTTGGGAGGCTGGGCTTTGCCCACTCTTTCCCTTCTAAACACCTGTCACTACGTCTTGGTGTTCCCACCTCTGAAACAGAGCCCCCGCCTCCAGGCATCTGCCAAAGGGCCAAGAGGGGAAGCATGGGGAATGGAGAGAGCAGGGTGTCAGGTGCACCTGAGCCAAGAGTGCAGTGAGGAGGACGCCATCTCCATTTCACAGATGAGGAAACAGGCGCGGAGGAGGTAAATAATTCAGAAGACTTGAGTTTTAGTGACAGTTCTGTCACCAACAATCTGTGTGCTTTGGAGCAAGTCACTTCTCCCTGCTGAATCTAATTTTTCACATGTATGCAATGATGGGGCATAGTCCAGATGATCTCCAAGGTATCTTCTAGGTTCCAACATTCCAAGACAATCTAGAAGTTTCTCCAGAAATGGGAAAACATCCATTCCATTTGTCATCATTCCTGCTTTCCATCACAGCTGCTCTCCCACAGGGACTTAGAACTCACTGTGATGTGTGGTCTAACCTCTTTATTTCTAGTAAAATCTTCCACTTTCCCTAGGCTGGATCCCTTTAAAAGCAACGCTTACACCTTGGCAGAAAGGCGTAATTCCTTACCCCAAATTCCTTGCCGCAGTGTCTCTAGACCAGACGTGGTCCACGTTTTCCTGTCTTCAAATGACCCCCGTGAGTCCCTATCCCACATGCTCCCAGTTGCCTCCCTGAAAACACCCACCCCCACCAAAGTAAAGGCGGTGCAGTTTCCGGTGATTGCACGGCAATGCGCATGACTTTATAATCAAACACACCAATTACATTCCTGCCAGAAGTAAACGTATGCCAGACAAAACATTTACATATCACCGAAAGGTGAAACTGTTTTATGTTATTCAGTGCTTTTAGCTAAAACGTTGCGGGGGGCAGGTTCAGGTTCATTTTCCTTTTGCAAAATGTTTCCTTCTTTAAAAAGGAAAACCCCAAAACATTCCAGAGAATCCACCTTAAATCCTTTTCATTTGTTTGTTTGGAGGAAGTGTTAGCCTTTGAATCAGACAAGGTTAAAGATTCCTAATAAGCCATGTAATTTCAGTAAAGCGTGTAATATTTGATAAAGTAAAATGCGTCTCCACCGCCCCCAACCCGATTGTCAGTCCGGGGTGAGTTGAGCCTCTGCTTCGACATTGCTGATGGAGGCCATGGTCCCAGTTGGCCAGAAGCTGGGTGGATGTGGTGACCCTGGGCACAGCAGGAGCCTCTAGAGTGGCCCCTCGCTTGTTCCATAAGCCTGGCCCTGGAAGACCCTTTTCCTCAAACTTGCTATGATTTCACCCTGTCTGGGCCAAGAAACTTACTGGTAGCTGAATTTTCCAACTGGGGTTCAGAGGGAGGGACAAAGGCAGAGAAGAGGATGGTGGCTCGGTCACTGCAAACACAATGCAATTGAGAAATAACAGGAAGAAGAGTTTGTGGACACACTGCACCTCTTCATCATTGCTTCCCTGTGGGGTGGGGTCTCTATGTGACAGCTTGCTAGGCCATTGCCTTCCATCTAGTTGCCCTCCAGGCAGTTCTCCGAAACCTCTCTCTGCTCCAGGTACAATCCAAGCTCCATAGTGCAGAACATAAACTCTGCAAGACCCTGCCCTGCCACCCCCGGGTGCGGCTCTCACCGCGCTGCGCTCCCGCTCAGAACGCAGCTCCCACGGCGCCGTGCTGTATCACAGGCCTCCTCTGTCACGGCTGGGATCGAGACTCCTTTGCGCTTTTGCCCTGTCTCTGGGCTGTGCAGAGTGTGTCCCTCCGGGCACTGTGGTCACTTGCACACCAGTCTCTTGCCTGGGCTGCGGTCTCACGGCGCTGCGGCGTGCACACGGGCCTTTCCCGCTGAGCTGCTGCCTGTCCCGCTGTCTCGGCGCTGGCGCCTGGAGAAGCATGGCTGCAGACGAAGAGAATGGTCCTGCACGTATGCTGGGTTTTTCTTTTTTCCATCATCTATTTGTGATTCCACGGGGCCATGGCCAATTTTCTACGGGGTAGGTAGGGGGCTGAGGCAGAGGGATAGTGGTCTCTAGGAAAAAGATCTGGGAACGCGAGGGGCAGCCTATGGGTAGTGTGTCCCACTGAAGCCTTGGCTTGGTCTGGGTCAGACTTCCTGCTGCTCTGCCAATGGGTCCCTTGATAGTCCTGAGGACCCTTCTCCTTGGCCACAGGGAGGCCCGGGGCTAAAAGAAACCAGAAGCAGTGTGTCTGCCTTCCACATCCACTGCTCTGCTGGGGATGCAGAGGGCTTGAACTGACATCCATTTCTGCCCCGTTGCCCTCACCCTCTGAAGGAGCAGGGATGGGCCAGGCTGGAGCCGCCCCTGGGCATGCCTGCTGCTGGCGTGAGGGGCAGCCGGCATCAGCTGTCCCAGCTTCAGACCAGGGAACACGCTGAGACGCTGACACTGGGGAGCCACTGGCCAGGTGGAGAACTGCTGCCACTCCCCAAAGAATCCCCAAGATGCTAAAAGTACTGCCTGCAGCTATTGGGTGTTTTCCAGTGGCGGTATTGTGATCAGGGTTATTAGAAAACTGCCTACGTCTAGCTCTGCTCTGAGCTCTAGGTGAGGTCTGTGTGGTTTGAACAGCTCACTGCATGCCGCTTTCTCTCTCTCCAAACCTTCCTACCCATTCTACACGGCTCCTCCGCTCCCTGTCACCCAGCTGAGACCCAGCCCAACACCAGTAGCCCCCTGTCAGCATCTTACCCTTACCCAGCCCTTTACAGGGTGTCCTCAACCCTGACGTGCACCACAGACCCAGGCCCTGCACAGGGCACAAGGACAGAGCAAGGCCTGCAGATGGCGAGGAGCGGAACCAGGGCTCCCCTTCAGGCCTTCTGGCTCCAAGTTCATGTTCTTTCCCCTTCGTGTTGCAGCCCCAGCAGATTCGTGGGCAGCCGGGAATGTGGCTGGTCTAATGTGATTGTCCTGGGGCTGCCCTGTGTGGTCATCTGCTTAGTCACCAGCTAATGCGGGAGGCACGGTGCTGGCTTGGGGGATGCTCGATGCTGAGGCTTGTTGGATAAGGAGCCCTTGCTGAGACCACCTCGGCATTGCCTGTGCTCAGCCGAGCTAAGCTGAGCTTGGAAAGCTCTGGGGGACGAAGGCAAGGGGAACGTAAACAGGAGAAGAATCCCAGAAGAGCAGTAGCTGATGTTGGGATCCTCCCACACACCCCTGCAAAGTACTTGTCCTCGTCCCATAACAGGGAGCTCACCTGCTTCTAAACTAGCGCGTTGCATTTCCAGCTCTGACGCAGAGGTCTGCAACTTAGGCTGCACAATGGAGTCACCTGGAGCTTTAAGAGACGTGTGGATCTCACTCCCAGGTGCAGCCTGGACACTGGGATTTTTACACCCTCCCCCAGAAATTCAAATGTGCAGCTAAGACTAAGTCCTATTCTGCCTGGTAGGTGGTTCTGCCAAAAGATCCCAAAGATGAGATATATTTAGAGAAAAAGAGTAAGCGTTAGAAATAGTCATAGAGTTTCAAAGATGATTGGGCCTGGAGAACTCATGTAGCTCAGCAGCCTGGCAGGGGATATAACCAAGTGAGCTGGCATTTGGGGCACATGTGAGGGAAACCGACACCTGGCTTCAGTGTTGCATGGTATTAGGGAGTGGTGGGGACTGGGGCATCTCAGTGGGTGCCCAGTTTTATTGTTATCCAGTATGGTGCTCTCAGATCTTCTGATCTTTTTGAGTATCAGAAATCTGGATTTTTATGCATATTCTCCAAATTTTTAAATGTTAGCAAGCTAATTAAAATAAAGAAATAAAAAAAACACCATGTGAAGCTGTATTGGGTGAAACAAATAGGCTGTGTCCGTGTAGTAAATCCATGGGCCTTCTGGATTGAACTTGTCCTGTTCTTTCACTTCCCAGAGCTTGAGAAGAGACAAGCTTATCATGCAGCTGGGTGGACAAATCTGGACAAAATGTAGCTTTAAGATTCCTGGTTCTTGGGCATTTTCACCCCAGGGCAATTCTGGGAGTATGTTGGCTGCAGCTGCAGGCCGATGCTACCCAGGGACACTCGAGCCACTGGCAGTGTCCCCACATGAGACCATCTCACTGATGCTCACTCCCTGAGCAAATACAAGGTCTAACACTGGCCAAATAAATAACACTTTGTTTATTTTCTGATAGTAAGGACTTAGCAAGGGAAGGCCTTCAGAAATGAATTTCCTTTCAGGCCATCAACACTATGCTTGGAAAGGAGGAGAGAAGAATTTAACCAATGATGAGACATCTAAGTAGCTCATGGGTGGTTCTGAGGCTACACAGACGTGTGCTACACCCCCTTGCCTTTCCCAACATGTCCCTTTGGTGAACTCTTGTTTTTCTCCTCCAAAATGAAAGCACATGCATCACATCTTCCTGGAAATATTGCCTTTGTTCTAACCCTCTTCTCCCCAGCTCAGACTGTGCTAATGACCTCCATCTGATCATCATGCTTCCTGTCTGCTTCTCTGACTGCGCTTAGCAACCCAGGCTGATCATTCATCACTGCATGAGTGGGTCTCCCACACAAAACTCTACTGTGATCTCCCCTAGAGCAGGGACTCCACCTTACACCCTTTTGTAGGAGGATTCAAAGGCATCCAGCTCGGTGCATGCTATATTCAAAGCACGTGGCAGAGACAATTGTGCTCAACAAATATGACGCGCGCTGTCCTGCATCTCCCAGCATCCCTCGTAATTGGGCTGGGGTCACGCTACCGGTTCTGGCCCATAGGCTGCGGGAAGAAATGTGCCCTTTCTTGGCTGATGTTCTTCGAGGGCAGGTTCTCCCACTTTCTCTTCTCTTGCCTTGGAGAACTTCAAAGCCTCCTGTTACGATGGTGTCGGCCTAAGACAGAAGAATCTTGGGTTCCTGAATCACTGATTGGAAGAGAGCCCCCGCCAGCTCGCATCACACTTGGCAAGAGTGAGAAATAAACTTCTGTTGTGCTAAAGCACTGGCGTCTCGGGGTGTGTTATTGTAGCACAGCCGAGAATTGATTATCCTGACTTCTATTGCACTCAGCAAATGTTGGGCTCCAGTGGAATTGAAAAATGGAAAGACGTAGGCAAGAACAAAGCAGCGTGTGCGGCTTTGAAACTGTGGCCAGCTGGGACAGGAATAGAAACGCCCAACCCCTCAGATCTGGGGCCACGCTTTTCACCCAGAATCGCTAACCGGGAAAGGTGTTAACAGCAGTGAGGCTCCAGAATAAATCGAGGGCTCAGCGGCGTGGCGGGACCCACTTATTTCCTATTCTGCCTCCACAGGTAAACAAGAACTCCTGTGCGCTGTCTGACGGGGACGCAGGAGTGCCATTTAATGAGCAGCTTTGTAATAGGAGCGGACTGAGTTATACAGGAACAAATCACTCTCGATTTCCTTTATATCTCCTCAGTTGCTCTGGCCAATTTAGAGACTGTGTCCGTGGCCGACTTGTAGACTGTTTCTTTCCTTAGGATAACAGCTGGGTGCTAAAACACGAACTAATTAATTTTGCCTTCCCGAATGAGGTTAGCTGGATGCATCCGGGACACTGTATTGACAATGCACCTTTAATATCCCAGTCTTGAGATTTTAATTAGAAGGCAAAGTACTCTCAAAGAAGGCAGTAATTATTTTTCAGACTGGCTACCCCAATTGCCATGACGATTAAGTGCCATATTTTATGAGCATGGACAGCAATCAATGAGGATTGCCAAAATCATCTCTAAAGCACATTTGTCCTTCTCCCTGGATTCCTGGGCTGGGTACGTGGCAAGAATAGTGGCTGCTGCTGTTGGCAAGAGGGACCAAGAGGACTTTCTCCAAGAAACTAAAACACAGGGATAGAGTTCGTAATGTCCTCAAAAAGCAGGACTGCCTCAAAGGTGGCTGTCCGGGGACACTTGGTGATACTGTGTGCGCAAGAGCAGCAGCAGAGCTGGGGACAGAGATCTCAGGCTGCTGGTGTCCTGTCCCTGTATCAGCAGCCTCAGCATTGATCTGGGCCCTCACAGCCCATTGCTGTCTTTTCTTGAGGACCGCTGCTCAGGGCTCTGGTGTGCTGCAGCATTGAGACCATCTGGCATTGGCTGGGGCTGTCATTTAGATCTGGCCAAGCCATGGGGATGCTGGAGACTGATTGCTGACCCTCAGGCCTGCCCCAGCCAACACTCTTGCTTGAGTAAGGCAGGCTAGCCTCAAATAAGACCACGCCACTGAAAACTCCCCAATGACCCCTGGAATCCAGAGAACAAAATCTGATGGCCTTTGCTGAGCTGCGAAGCTCTTGAGATCTGGGCCTGCAGATCTCTCACAGACCCTGGTGTGCACAGCCACACTGCTATAAGCAACTTCTTGGCTCCTTCCGGGACACCTCCCATGTGTTCCTGGCTGGCAGTCCCTTCTTAGGTCTCAGCTTTGATGTCACTTCCTGCAGGAAGCCTCCTGGACCTCCCTGGATGGTTTTGTGTCCTGTATGTGGTTCCTCCCTATCATATTATCCGTCATGCGATGCTGTAATTGTTTGTTTGTCTTTTCCTTCCCTGCAATTTAAAATTCT
Source organism: Lepilemur ruficaudatus (assembly GCA_963574885.1). Classification (NCBI taxonomy): domain Eukaryota; kingdom Metazoa; phylum Chordata; class Mammalia; order Primates; family Lepilemuridae; genus Lepilemur; species Lepilemur ruficaudatus. Next base: position 94,594 of record CAUYRT010099108.1, on the reverse strand, counting down.
GTAACAAGTGGACTGACTTCCTGCTTCAGTATAACTCTAGAAGTGGGTACTTCACAAATTTTAATTTCATTCAGTAAAGCAATGAATGAAAACTAGCAAGCAGAGGCCAGTGGATCACTTTGGGGGCATTGTTGGGAGAGGTGAAGGAGCCCAGCGTCATTCTAAACCTTTCTAGGCAGCCACCAGGTCAGGCAGGCAACCACCATCCTAGACAACAAGTGGCCAAAAGTGAGGAGAAAACCAGGCTGCTGATCGTTCAGGGGTTCCTCCTGTGACCGAGTGGGCCCCTCCCAGAGGAGAGAGATTGCTGCTCATGCCCAAGTATCACCTCTGACCCCACAGCCCCAGCAAGACCTTTTCTTGGGGCATAAACCTTCTGGCTGGATTCCGGAGTTTACATTGATGCCACGCCAAACAAACAAAATTATATCCACTCTCATTCACAGTCAAAGGAATCCAATTTCAAACAACAATCAGATACCATTTTTCACTGGATTGGCAAATGTAACAAATGTCGATAACACACCTGTGGGTGAGGTTACGAGAAAACAGTCATTTGCAATGATCGTAGGTGAGGGTGCACATTGGCACCTACCTCTAGGAAGGGCAACTGGCGATATCTGTGAAAATTAACAATGCAAATTGGCAGACACTTCTAAAAAGAGAGCCTACAGATTCTCATATGCTTGCAGATACCACTACAAGGGTGATCGATGGAGCATTGATTATTCTGGCAAAAGACTGGAAACACTCAACGCCCACCAGCGCTCCTGCTTACATGAATTACGGTCCAGACTCACGGTGAACTGCTCAGCAGCTGTGAAGGAGAACGAGGCGGTGTGTGTCGATATGGAATAATTTCCAGAATTTAGCGAGGTGCAGCGCTTAAGACATGTTCCCTTATGTGTAAAAAGGGTTATTTCTGGAAGGATCCACAGAAAACCAGTTGAACAGGCTGCCTCTGTGGGAGGGGGACAAGGGGTGCAGGCTGAGCTTGCTTGTCACTTTAAATCCTTTTTTCCCATTTGGAGTTTTCTTTTTACTATGTGCACTGCTATTTTAAAAAAATGAGAAGGAGAAACTATTAAAGATAAACAGGCACCAGCAGCCATCTGTGCCATAATACCGCAGACCTCTCCTCTGCGGAACACACGTCCAGAGGCGAGTGTGGTCGGCCTCATTCCCTGTCCACTGGAGAAGGCTGGGACCAGGAGGGGCAGGGACTGACCCCAGGGCCACACTCTCTGGACGAGATGGCCTGTCTGGAGGGACACCTCAACCTGTGCTGGTCTCGCCCTTAGTTCTTTGCCCCTTGCCTACACGCTCACCCTGCCCTCCCGTCCCTGCTCCCTGCTGGCCGGTGGCAGGGTCTGCCTGGCTCATCTGTCCCCTCAGGCCCTGGCGGGAGGCTGAATCACTGCCATCCCAAGGCTCAGGCCCAGCACTCCTGGTGCCTCATTAAGCACAAATTCACAGCCTTGTCAGCACCAGGCCGGTGGGGCGGGCCTCTGCACGAGCCAAAGAGCTGCTTTCTGCCCAAGGGGCCGCCCTCTCTGTAGGTCGCAGCCTCCCCTGCTGTTGTAATTAAATTAGAGCCACTCACCACCAGCTGCTGACCACAGCATTCCACTTCCCGTGGCCATACTCACGTGCCTTGGTGCTTCCCCTCTGTTGCTCACCCCCCTCACCAACAGCCAGACAGGGCACTGTGCCATTCTGAGGGCCGGCAAAGCCAGAGGCCCCTGGGAAAGCTGCTCAGGCCAGGGTGGCGGCTAAAGCCCACCTTGTTGGCATCAGAGGCTGGGCCCTGCCAGCTGCCAGTGAGAGTAGAAGTCCAGGCCTCTGCGCTGGCTTCGACGCCATGCTCCCTGCCCCTGCAATGCCCAGGTTGGAGGACTGCCTCAGATGCACTGGAGTCTTGTAAGTACCCTGTGGGACAGAGATGCTCCTGGCACAGAGGTGTCGAATCAGAGAGTCCTGGCACGGGAAGGAAGACCACCTACCAAATGTCACGGCTTGATTTCTGTCCCTTCTCCACATTCCTGTGCTCAAGTTCTAACCCCTAGTACACTGGAACATGACCTTATTTGGAGATAGAGTCTTCATAGAGGTAACCATTCAGTCATTAGTCATTAATCCTATATGACTGCAGTTCTTACAAGCAGGGAAAACTCGGAGACAGACAGGCATACAGGCAGCACGCCATGTGAACAGGGAGACGGCCATCTGTGAGCCACGGAGAGGGCCTGGAATAGCTCCTTCCCTCGAAGCCCCAAGAAAGAACCAACTGTGCTGACCCCTTGGGTTTGTACTTCCAGCCTCTAGAAGGATGAGACGATGCATCTTGTCCATGGGGCTTTGCTAAGGCAGCCCTAATCAGCAAACTAACACACCAACTCTGTATGATGTGGCCGTCCCTCTCCACAGCCCCAGGAAGGGTGCTTGGCTGCTGCCTGGACATCTCCAGTGATGCTGAATTCCCAGCCTCCCAAGCAACAGTCAAGCTCATTTTAGGTGATCTTATTTCTTGGAATGTTCTTCTCAGTGTCCAGATGGACTCTGACCCCCTCCCCCGACCCTGGTATTACACCTGGAACCTCACAGACCAAATCTATGAGCCCCCACAGGCAGGGACCTTGTTTTATTGATTTCTTTTTTATTCCCCCAGCACAAGCCTGGAGTCTTTAAGTGCCTAAGGAGTATCTGTTGAATGCAGGAAGACGCTCTCACACTCCTTGGAGCCTGCTTCTCTCTCAAAACCTTTCATCTTCCAAATTTCTCTGCCACTATGGTCCTTCTCCAGCCTGGTACCCAGAACTAAATGTGGTTCTCCAAGTGGAATATGATGAGGCAGAGTAAAACAAGGCCACCTTTGACCTCTCTGACTCACAAAGATGTTATACATCCCCTGATGTAACTTAAGATCATCTTACTTTTTTGAGCAACCACACACCCCCTGAGGGTTGGTACCATTCCCTCTGTACTTGCACGAACGCTTTGAACCTGAGTACAGAATTTTGCATGTGTCCATATTAAATTCCTTCTTCTTTGATTGATTTGGATTTAACCCTGAGATCCAAATATTGAGAATCCCCCAAAAGTCATGTCACTGGTGAATTTTCTAGATAGACCATTGATGCTCCTGTTCAGGTCATTGGTAAAAATGGGGACAGGCACTGAGCCTGGGGTCAGGTTCAACATTAATCTACTTCAGTAGCATCCTTTGGGTGTCAATGGTCAACAGATAGCGGTGACTCTATTAAGGACACATGAAGGAGGTGGCAGCGGGAAGACTAGAGACCTTTGATGTCTATGCATGTGGATGCTAATTCCAGCTCGCACCTACTCTTCTCTGCGTGACCTATGGTAATATACTTGCCATTTCTAAACCTTAGTTTCCTTATGAATGAAAAGGGCATGAAAGTAGCATCTGTCTTATAAGGTTGTTCTGAGAAGTTAACCTTTGTTAGCTCCAAGTGGCCCATAAAACGCTTTGTCAAAGTAGCTGACTTATACGAAATGACTGAGCCCAGGTCTACCTGTCTGGGCAAAGATTGCCCGTCCCAGATGCCCTTTTTCAATTCTGCACTATTCGGAGAAGATCACTGCCAGCTGCTCGCTGGTCTTACTGCAAGTTTTCCCCTGGGATGTTCACTGGTCTTGATTTCCTTGACAGCAGCGGCTCTCAAACTTCCGCTGCACATCGAATGGCCAGGAGCGTGTTAGAACACGGAGTGCTGGGCTCCACCCCTAGCCTTTCTGATTTAGCAGGTCTGGGGTTGGCCCGAGAATTCGTATTTCTAACAAGTTCCCAGGGATGCTGATGCTGTCGGCCTGGGGACCGCATTGAGAACCGCTGGTCTAGCACAGCAAAGTGTGCCGGCAGTAAAGACGACAAAGGCCCAGTTCCCATATCCAGGCAAAGCACCCATCTCCTTTGCTGAAAACACAGAGATAAAACAGGAGTCGAAGCGTTCATTTGACTTCGATCCTTTGTTGCCTCTACACCATTTGCCCTTCTCCTTTTGGCTCTTCATGTTTGAAACATAAAAAGCCCTTTTTCTTATTCTTAATATTCCATCTGCTCAATCTCATTCTGGCTTTGGCCTTCCTGACATGATTCTTCCAGGGCCCCTCACTATTCCCTAGTTCTGTGCAATCGAGGAAAGTGGGTGGGGACTAGGAGCAAGGGAGATGTCCTGGGTCTGGCCTTTATCAGCCATGGGACAGGGAACTCCTTGAGGCTCAGTTTTCTTATCTTGAAAATGGGGATAATGGCAGCAGGTCTCTCACTGCACAAGACAATGCTTAGTGTGGCGTCTGGCACATAAGCATTCACTGCGGTAACAGGGGCGCCTCATCTATGTTTCTGCGTGTCCTGGTGCAAGCCATCCAGGGCGGCATTCAGAATGTGTGACTGCACAGTCGCCATCTGAGGATGTCTGCTCTTCCTCTGAAAGATGTCTTGGTTGTGAAGGAACAGCCAAGTAGAGCTGGGAGGTGACGCCAAAGGCACGGTCACAGGTGAACGGCATGAAGAGCCCCAACCGGGTTTCAACACGACCGTGTTGTGTCTCGTGCTCTGAACCGCTGCAGTGCGCATGTGGAGTCCAGACGCGCCGCTGCCCTCTGCGGTCTACTAGCAGCCCCAGCCACTGCGCTCACTGCCACCCTCCGCCCCAATCTGGAACTCGGAGGGTACAAGTTTCTTCTGCATCTGGTGCTCTGATTAGAGCACTTACTGCCTGGGTGACCTCAAACAAATCACCTAACTTGTCCCAGCATTCAGTTCTTCATTTTCCTCATTTGCAAAATGGAGACACTCGCGTGCCCCAAAGGTTGATTCTCACTTGAAACTCCCACCAGCAAAGCATGGAGGTTCCAATTTCTCCACATTTTCACCAATACTTTAAAAGAAAGTTTTTCTTGATGACAGCCATGCTAGTGGGTATGAGGTGATATCTCATGGCGGTTTTGATTTGTATTTCCCTAATGATCAGCGGAGCATACTGTCATGTACTTACTGGCCATTTGTGTATCGTCTTTGGAGAAATGTCTATTCAAGTCCTTTGCCCATTTTTAAATTGCTTTTTTTTTTTGCTGTTATTTGTAGGAGTTCTTTATATATCCTGGATGTTAATCCCTTGTCAGGTATATTATCCATGAATATTTTCTCCCATTCTATGACTTATCTTTTCACTCTCTTGATAGATGTCCACAGGACAAGTCTAATCCCATTCCCACGAAGTAGCTCTCTGCGTGGCTGGTGGCAGCTGCCATGACCACATTAGTCACGACTGACTGGTTGCATGCCACCCCTGCGGGGCTCAGGGGGAAGACAGACGATATAACCAAGCAAGTCATGGCACTGGCATGTGAACCCTTTGTAGGTGGCCCTACCTCCAGCGCCCATGTTTCTGACGCGAGGCCTCATTGCCTTGCGTTGGCCAGGTTCCTCCTCAGCCTTCTTCTCTACAACCCCTTGGTCTTTCCTCGTGTGATTTTGTTCTGTCTCTCTCCAGCCCATTCCTCCATTTGCAGTGAATGCCAGGTAAGGTCCACTAAGGCAGAGGCTTACTGCACCTTTTTACCAATGCCCTACTGGACCCCGTGCCCTACCAGGCCCAGTTGCCCATGGAGGGAGAGGACCATTGGCAGAAATCCACTCCAAGGCCCTGGAAGCCCCCTTCTCCCCTTGCTAAGGCAGAGGCCAGCCCCACCTGTCTCTCCTGCAGTGTTTCCTCCAGGGAGCTCCTGCATCTGAAGATGTGGCAATCTCAGGATTAACAGGCTGTTTGTTTAAAGGGCTTATTACTGGTGCTTAATGCTATTTTGACAGATGAAAGTGAGTCAATTATACCTGGAAATAGCTCTGGCTACATAGGTTTCTGCCAGGTGGTTGCCCATTCCTCATCCAAGGGACTGTGTCTTTTTCTTCTTGTCCCCTTGGGCCTCCAAATTATCTTAAGAGTTTCCTCCTTCCAGGAAGAGACAACATTTAAGGCATGGAGCCTAAATCCATGAGATGAGGGTTGCTGCTGCAGACCCATTCTGTGACAGGGATGCAGTGAAAAGATGCTGAAGAGACAACCTCCAGGCTAAGGGGTGAGCCTGTGTCCATACAGGCATCACTCTGCCCCTTACTGAATGTCTCTCCATGTCTGTCTTGGGGGCAATGAGTTTCCTGTGTTGATACCCACCATGATGAGACCAGTGCTGGTCATAGTAGTCTTGGGTACCCTGGGAGTCACTTTTATGAGGACGAGAGTCCTTTGTGGGTGGCTCAGAGGGTTTCCCAGAGTCACACTGAGTTATGCTAAGGCCTCCATGAAGGGCATTCTGATGCACCTCGGTCAGTGGGGAGTCTGTGCTCTGGGCTCCCTTGTGTCCCTGGGGCAGGGCTGTGACCTGCCATGAAATTGGATGGTCAGTTGGGCATAGGGCCAATTGGGTGGGAGGTCAGGAGTGTGGTGGGGTATATACTTGTAACAGGCATCTCAAACTTAAAAGGCCCAAGAGAGAACTCTCTTTCTCAATACCCCCAAACACGCGTGGGCTTCTCCAGGCTCTCCTATCACAGAGTATGGCACCGCCATCCACACATTTGCTCAAGCTCTTATCCTCAGAGTCATCCTGGATTTTTCTCTTTCTCTCACTCCTTATGGTCCTTAAATAGAATCCACCAGAAAATCCTGCTGCCTCTACTTCCAAATTTGATAGCAAACCTGACCAATCTGTTACATATTCTATGTCACCATCCTGGTGTAAGCCACCATTATTTCCTGCCTGAAATAGCATCACGACAAAGACTCCAGCTTTCATTCTTGCCAGAGGAATCTTTTAAAGACAGAAATCAGATCTTCCCCCTCACCTGCAGGACTGCCCCTCAAACTTAGACTCCAATCTAAACTCTTCACCGCGGCCCACGGGCTGTGCGCACTCTGGCCCCGGCCAGCATCACCTCCTGAGGCTTTGCTCCGCGCTTACTCTGCGCCAACCACACTTGTCTCTTTGCTGATCTTTGAATGCACACTCCCACCTTGGGGCCTTTGCATGTGAGGTTCCCTCTACCTGGAAGTTTCCTCCCCAACATCTGCACATGGCTGGTGGCTTCTCATCCCTCAAGCCTTAGCTCAAACCAACTTCTTTCCAGAGAAGACTTTTCTGATAGCACTATATGAAAGTATCTTATTTATCAGTAATTTATCCTCTCCTATAAGAAAACTTTTTAAAAAATGTAATTAATTAATTAATTAATTTTAGAGACAGAGTCGCCCTTTGTTGCCCAGGCTGGAGTGCAGTGGTGTCATCATAGCCCACTGTAATCTCAAACTCCTGGGCTTAAGAGCTCTTCCTGCCTCAGTCTCCTGAGTAGCTGGGACAATAGGCATGTACAACCATGCCTGCCTAATTTTTCTATATTTTTGTAGAGATAGGGTTTTGCTATGTTGCCCAGGCTGGTCTCAAATTCCTGGCCTCAAGTGCTCCTCCAGCCTTGGCCTTCCAGAGCTACTGTACCTGGCTTACAAGAAAACTTACGTGCTAATGAGATCTGGGACTTTATCTTATTTACTACTGTATCACACAGTGTCTAGAACAGGGCCTGGCACACAGTAAGCACTCAATAAATATTTGTTGAATAACTATATGTAGGTTTTAAAACATATTCACAAATGGGCACTCTTTCATTAAGAGGTGGGGTCTATGTCCACTCCTCTTGATTCTGGGCCACCTTAGTGACTAGTTGGCCAGTAGATTATGATAGAAGTGACACTATGTGGTCTTAAAAGGTGATGCAGCCTTGGTCTCTGGACCGCTTGTGCTGGAGACTGAGCCACCATGTATGTAGTCTGACCACTCTGAGGTGAGGAAGCCCAATCCAGCCCATGCAGAGAGAACACCTGGAGAAGCCCTAAGATAACACGAAGAGGGAGAGAGATGAGTGGTCAACCTCAGCTGCTCTGGCCCGCACCGTTCCACCTCCGGCCAATCTGAATGAATTGTATGAGAGACCCTGACTTAGAACCATCCAGCTGAGCCCTTCCTGAATTCCTGACCAACAGAAATTGTAAAATATATAAAATCGATTTTGTTTAAGCCATTAAGTTTTGAGCTGATTTATTTCACTGCAATAGATAAATGGGACAGAGGGAATGAATGCTTATTATCAAACTATTTTCCGGTGGTTGCTATGATGGGCACTAGTGCTAGTCATAGCCAACTTACTGATCCAACTGTCAGGGAGGTCCATGTCAGGCTACGTGAATGGGAGGAAACAAACAGGAGATTGGGAATTACTATAATACTAGTTTGGCTGCGACTGTCAAAGAGCCTCATCTGGGTTGACATGGACTTCTTAACAGGAATAGTTCAGAACCTCCTCAAAATTCCCTGCTGTGTTCTTTAATATTTGGAATCCCCTTTCTGGAATTAGAGATTCAGGCTTAACCAGGAGAACCCTACTTGATTGGTTGTGTCAAAACTCTTCTCAAAGACAGTAGATTCCATTGCTTTGATTCTTTGTCTCTTTCATATTACCTACATGAAGTTCCTTCTCCATCTCAGAGACAGGACCTTGTGGACACAAACATATCCCATCTTTGGAGATCTTAGCCCAACCAATAAGATGTGCTCTGCAGAGTGAGAGAATGTTACATGGGGAGGTACAGACGATGATGGTGATGGTGATGATGATAACATTGAATGTCACTACTGATATTACTGATTTTACTAGGCATTTCACATATATTATCTCATCTAGTCTTCATATCTTCCAGTGTTACCATCCCCACCCTATTTTACTGATGAGGCAACTAGAGTTTAGAGAGATTAAGGTGACATATTTGAAGTCAAGTGCCTCACATCCCGATTTTCTTAGAAATCACCCACATGACATGCCAGCCACTGTCCTCCTCCCACAGTCCTGGCATCTGTTCCCACTGAGCCTGGATACAGCCCCAGGATCACTCTCAGCACACATCTCCAGCCAGGCACTACCAGTTGGTCAAAATTGGCATGCCAGATGAAAGCCACTTGCCGAGCCCCCTCATTTCTAAGGAAGGGGGGCAAGAGGCCAGGTGACTTGCTGAGGTCACACCGAGTGGGTGGGAGAGCTGGGGTGGACATGCATCCGGGAAAGGGACATCGCCTACCGAGCATCCCCCACACTTAGTGATGGTCCCCCTGCCCCGTGGGGAGGCCGCTCACCCGCGGACGGCGTGCAGCAGGCGCAGGGAGGGGTATGCAGTCCGCACGTTGACGTGGTGCTTCAGGATGAGCTCGTTGACCCACTCGACGCGCTCCTTGCCGCCCCGGGCCATGAAGGCAGGGATCCACAGGATGCTGCCGTTGAGGCTGTGCAGCCGCTGCAGCAGCTTCTCCCGCCACGTGGCATTGACCAAGTCCTCGAAGGCGCGCTGGATGACTGAGGGGTTCATGGTCACCAGGTCCGTCTTGAGCCCCACATCCCGGGCATACTCTTGCACCGGGGCCAGGTTGCACCTGCCGGGGAAAAAGGCAACATGGTTCTTTTGGGAAAGCTGGGAACTTTTCTTGTCTTGAACTTGATCCTGTCCTTTGCCTGTCCTTGCTTCCTTCCCAGGGCATCTCTCCCTTCCTCATGGGCCCCTCCTGTCATCTCTCCTCCTCCTACTGCAGCAAATGTTTACTGAGCTCCTACCACATACCTAGAACTTTTCTAGCCCCAGGGATATAAAATGCCTGCCTTCTGGAGAGGAGGAAAGAAGCAAGGAAGCCAATACTCAGCCCCCAAGATGACGATGCTGTTGGCTGGGGTGACCTGGGCCATTAGGTGACAGAGTGAGGGCGCTGAAGGCAGACTCCCAGGTTCAAAACTCTGCTCTGACACTTTCTACCTGTGTGATTCTGGGCAATTTGCTCAATTTCTCTGAGCTTCCTGAGAGCTTCTTCTACTTTAGCTATGATAAAGATCACAGTGGCACTTCTCCCAGGGATTCAAGGAGTCGCCACACAGCCCGCACTTAGAACACTGCTGGGCCACACTAAGAGCTCGGTAAGTGTTAACTATTGTCATCATTGTTCTGAGAAGGAGTAGCAGGTGGTGTTCCCAAGGTGGTGACCATGGGGGGAAGTCCAGGAGGACGGACGAGATGTCTATTAGGGATGAGGTACATGAAGAGAGGGCTTCTGCAGTTTGCCAAATCAGAAGGATCCCCCAGGCACTTGCTAAAAACACAGATTCCCCAGGTCACTCACCTGGAAATTTCGATTCAGCAGGTGAGCCTAAGAATTGATATTTGTTTCTTACAGGATCATCCCCTTTGGGTAAGTGTTATAACCAAGCAGTTTGGGGAACATCATGCTATGGCATTTTAGGCACAAGAAATGTATCTGAGGGCAGGCAGGTATGGACCAGCATGGGGGCTCCGGGGAAGGCAAGTGATTTGGTCTGACTGGGGCATATTGTGGAGTTGGAGCTGGAGAGGCCAGCAGAGTGAGATATCAAAGGTCATGTGTCAGGGACTTCATTCTGAGGGCAAAAGGGAGCCACTGAAGGTACTTGAGCAGGAGAGTGACTTGGGCAGATTTGCATTTTAGGTAACAGGTAGACAACAAGATGAAATTGTAGCATGTACTGGAGGGGGTGGAGTTGGGCATTGGAAGGCAAATAAGAGGCCACTGCAATCTCTTGCTGAACAAGCCATGCAGCCTGGGCAGGCAGCTTCTGCTATTTAACTTGAAGACTTGCTTGTGGGGGACCTGGCCTGGGTGTGCACACCTGGGCTTCCTGCCTGTGCTGGGACTCGGATGGCAGCAGGGGCACTGCTGGGGAGGCCTGGCTGCTGTCTGGCATGCAGGATTTAGTGGTGAGAAAGCCCTTTGACCAAGGGAAACAAGTCTGAGAAATCAGAACAAGTGCCTATAAAACAGAGGCTGGCGACATGGGGACCAGGGGCCACACGCTATCGCCAAATGATGAAATTCAGAAAGATGCCATTTACCCCTTTCTTTAAGCAAGGACTTTCCATCTTGGACAATTGGGGGGAGGGGGGAAGTAGATTAATCAGAAAGAAAACTAACATTTATTGAGCCCCAGGTGTGTGCCAGCCACTTGGCTGGCCCTTTCACATAGGTTAGCTCGGTTTATGAGGACCCAGTTTTAACTACTCTCATTTCACAGATGAGGAAACTGAGGACCACAGTGTGAGAATTAGTTTGCCCAGACTCCTAGGGAGGGAAGAGCAGGATTCAAGCTCGGGCATATCTGACTCAAAAAGCCTGTTTGCTCTTTTCAGACTGGACCCTGCAAAGTATCCACTTTCCCCATCTGCACCCCCAGGCCTTGCTGCCTCTGAGTGTGGCTGAAAGTTGCAAGGGGACAGAACTGTCTTGGGACAGTTCCCCTTTGGGAGTCCCTGCCACAGGCCTCAGAGACGGGGTGTCACTGCCAGCACATCAGCCAGCCTGGGCCACCCATGTCTCAGTTACCTCTGTTGCCCTGAAACCCAGGTGAGCCTGGCTCCCACGCCTTCCTGAGGGCTGGGCCCCCTCCAGGCCAACCTCCAGGTCCTGTGAGCAGGGCCGGTGACTCAGTGAAGTTCAGAAGCGCTGGAACCAACCACGCCAGGAGGGGCTGCGGTGAAGCCTGGCTCAGCGGGCTCGGGGGCGACTGGGGAAGGTGGGGTGGGAAACACACGCGCAAGTTTGGATGCCGTCCACTGGGGGATGCTGTGGGCTCCGGGGGCCAGGGACTGTGCAGCCCTGGGAGCGGGTGGGCTGTCATTCAACACAGGACCCACTCACAGCAGGGGCTCCGCCCTCACCTGTGGAAGCGTAAGTGGGGGCGCTGCGCAGTCCAGGCCTTTCCGGTGACCGGTGACCGTGTCTCAGCGAGGATGCCGAGCTGGGGGCGGCTCTACCCTGATGGACTCCCTAGACGTCCCCCTTCCCCACTGGATGTGAACTGCTTCACTTAGCGGGCACGGGAGGGGTCAGGCGGGGGTTAAGCCGGGTCTAGGCTCTCTTTTGTCCGACAGTGGGCCCAGCCTCCCGAAGCATTCCGGGGCTGGCTGTGGGTGGGCTTGGCTCTGGGCAGGAAAGGCGTTGTCCCTTCCAGAAACCACCACGGCCACAGGCACAAGTTGAGGAGTCTCCTGCAGGGTGAGCGAGGCAGCTCGTGTCTGCTCTGAAGCCACCCAACCCGGCCCTGGCCCCCGCTAGCCGTGTGACTTTGGCTCAAAGCCGGGGTACAAACAGAACATTCCTCACTAGGCAGTTGGGAGAATTAAGTGAGTTCACTGTGAAGGGTGTAGAATAGCATGTGGCAAGTGCTAGGTGCCCGGCGAATGCGCAGGGATGACAGCGCTGATTTACCTGTGAACCGGTGTTTGTGCATCGGAGTCTCCCTACGGAAGGGGGCGTGTGAGCACACAGGGAGGTTCTGATCCGGACACGGAGGCACCTGTGAGGTTACTCTGCACACGTGATCCTGGGGAGGCACCGTCTCCTCAGCCCTTCCTGCAGGCCCCTGGGGCTCTCTTGGGACCAGCCCTCCCCGCCCCCAGCCTCAGTTTGCGGTGGCCTATTCACGCCAAAGGCGTAAACCTGCCTTCCGGCTCTCATGTCCCTCTGCACGCCGCTTCCGCCTTGTCCTCCTCACCATTTTCACTGGAGTCAAGCCACACTCCAATACACCTCTTCGAGAATCCTGCCCTGAGCTCACACAGTGTGTCCCGCCGGGAACGCACAAGCTCGGGTCCCCCACGCGGAGGAGGCTGTGCCTATGCCTCTGTGCCTGTGCCACTCACGGGTGAACGCCAGGCAAGGAGAACTGATGGAAGACTGGGACCGACGGAGACAGAGACATCCCCAGGGGGAGCTTGGTCACCTCTGTCACCTCGACAATGCCACACGGGGCGCCTCCTCTGTACTGGGCACAACCTTGGGCTGGAGCTCCAGAGACGGACACGGCCACTCTGCTTCAGAGGCGCTCACTGCCAGAGGGTGAGGCGGGCGGGGTGGAGACAGAGGCCACAGAGAACAAACACCGAGTGTGCCCTGCTGTGCTGGAGACACAATGCCCACAACCTCACACTGTCCTTACTCTCTGTGCGGGGCTGTGGGCTGCAGGATAGCTCCGAGCGGAGGGCGTGGAATGATCCCCCAGATGGGGCGAATCTAGAGGAGGGGTCTCGGGGTGGGGACTGGAGGAGCTGGTGCGGCATGGGGTGCTGTGTCCCTGGCATCAGACGTGAGGTCTGTATATGGTGGGGCTGCGTAATCTTGCCCTAAAACACCCCTCAAGTCTATCCCCGAGACACGAAGAACTTTGAGAGCCACGTGCATACACCTAAGGGTCAAAGGACACTGCATTTTTGGAGGAGCTGTCTCCTTGGCATTTCGGGTCCCTATTTTCCAAGCGTGCGTGGACAGGTGTGGACCTGAGTCCCAGGCGTGAGGCGGCAGCAGTCCCCGGGTGCCTGTTAGAAATGCAACCTCTCAGGCCCACCTGGTCACTCTGCGTTTTAATAAGCCCAGGCGATTTGTGTGGGGCGCACCTTTAATGCCCACCCTCACTCCTCCCCTGGCTTCTGATCAGACAGACCTGACACACTTCCTTCCTGCCTCTCCCCTCCCCTCAGCCTCCCGCTACCAATCTGTAGACTGGACACTTTGCAAAACAGGGATGAGCCGTGGGCTATGCTCTGCATGGCAGACCTGGCAAAGGATAACAAAACTGGAACAGCTTTGGCTGCCAGGCCACGGTAGCTCTTCACTCCCAGTGGACGCAGGCGTAGAGACACCATCTCTTCCCATGTCCTGGGGTTCAGGGAACTCTATGATAAGGCTGCTTCCCAAAGCCCCAGGACAAGGCTGTCTTTGCATCCGGACTGTCCCCGTAGAAACCTGAGACCCGGAATGCAGCTCTGCCAGGGCTGGGGAGCTGTTCGGAAAGAAACTCGAGGCTCTGTGTGCCCTACTTTTGACCAGGGGACAGCAAGGCCTTGTTTCCGAGTCTGTATGGGTTGGGGGTCAGGTGTCAGGGCCACGGGTAGCTGTGTCCAAATGTCCCAGGCGACTGAAAACTGAGAGCTGACATTTAAAGATGGTCAGGTACAAAATGCAGGTTTCCCTGTCACTCCCTCAATGCCCAGATTGTGACAACAGGATAATACAGTTACTAGGAGAGCACCACCTTCCAGGACACTTAAAAGAGTTTTGCAAACTTGGTCCAACAACTGGCCAGCCCAGGAGACTTTCTTACTGACCTTTTGTGCCAGGCCTTACCTAGGGGCTCAGCAAACTTTTTCAGCAAAGGGTCACATAAATAAATATTTTCAGCTCAGCAGGCTTTGTGCTCTCGGTGTTGCAGCTCTTCGCTTCTGCCCAGCTACTCCACGCTGCCCAGCTACTCCGCTGGCTTTGCAGTGAGAGGCAGCCGTGGACGGTAGAAACTGGGTGGCACGGCTGCGTTGCAATCAAGCTGCATTTGCAACAGCAGGCCCCGGGCTGCCGCCCGCCCACCTCTGCTCTGGATCCCTGATTCTCAATCTTGGCCATACAGCAGATTCACCTGGGCTCCCTGGGTCGCCCAGACCCCTGCCACCCCCACCCGGACCCCACTGTTGATTTAACTGGTTTGAGGTACAGTGTGGACATTGGGGACAGAGCTCTCCAAGTGACTCTGATGAGCACTCACAGTTGAGAACAGGGGCTGACTCAACCAATGCCCCTCGTTTCGATCTCCTGGGACACCTAGCCATGCTCGACATAAACACAGTCTACCTGTGGGCCCAGAGCACCTGCAGTAGTTGGTTACCTGATGACAAAGCTGTGTGTGTCAATCTCTGGCCCACAGCCGCTGTTTAGCAAGACCCCCGAGTTGCCCACGATGGCACAAGTCCCGAAATGCTTGTTCTTCAGCGGCGAGGTTCTGGGGAGGAGCTCGTAGAGGTTCTGGGACACGTTCATTGTGCTGTCTCGGTCGAAGATGTAATGAATAATGTCTCCGGGCTTCAGGGTCCCCTTGAGGACAGAAATGTCCTTTTCAGCATCCAAGAACTTTAAAATTTGCTTCCTATGAAAACCAAACACGCATGAGGACAATCTCCATGTTGCCAGCTGCCCTTTGCCAACCCAGCTTGTCCTGTGTCCCCCCGCAGGGCAGCTGCACCCTGCAAACGGGTGGAGCATGCTGAGGGGCCAGACGCCCTGGAGAATGGGTGCAGGCAGGGATGTCCAGAAAAGGCCCACAGGCGACTGTGGTGGTGGCCAATCTCGTGGTTGCCGTGGTTACACACTCTCCCTTTGAGAGGTGAAATAACCCCTTGAGGACTGGAGGTGAGCTCCCCCTGTGGACCCCAGAAGGAAGGAAGGGGGACCCGCTGTTCTGGTTTGCCCAGGACCATCTTGTTTAAGCAGTGAAAGTCTCACATCTCAGAAAACCCCTCAGTCTTAGGCAAACCCAGATACTCGGTCACTCTATGTCACAACCCCCTCTCTTAGGGGGCTTCAGGGCCATCATCTGACAGGGAGTCCTGAACCAGGAACAGGACACCAGATGGAACATGTCCCTCATTCCTCACTGGCCCATTTCCTTCCATGGACTGTTTCTCTGGGCAAAGGGGCTGCCTGGGGGTGAACAGGAGTGGGGGTACTGCGAGTTGTAGCCACACTTCCACCACTCAGACACTGGGAGGGTGGCCTGCCATCTGGGAGCTGCTCTGCATTATGTGCATGTCCCCCTGTCCCCAGCTGCTGTCTAGTGGGGCCCGACGGGGTGGTGTTATAAATATTGACATCTCCCTGGCCCCAGAACAGGGCTCGTTTGTGTAGGGGCTGGGCCCAGAAGAAAGGATGGATGGAAAGAACGTGAACGGGTGAATGAAGGGTCAGGTGAAAACACCTGCCCAAAGCTGCTTGTTTGCTGAGTGCAAACAGCTGACCTGTATGGAAGTTGTTAAAGAAATTAGCAAACGGCCTCGCCCTTTGCACGTGTCCTTGGGAATAAATACGGGGAGGAAGTTAGCCAAGGAGGCTATTTTCTCCTTTAGATTTTGGTCTCTCCCCTTCTCTCTAAACGCTGTGTTTCAAGAACTCATTCTATTTCTTCTCTACCGGTCTCGGGAGGGAAAAAGTAGTTGCGACACCTTTGTGTTGTTTCAGAACAAGGGTGATCAAAAGACAATTCTCTAGGCTGCCAGGTAGCTTTGAATCTGGGGAAAGTTCTCAAATAATCTAGTAAAGCATACTGAAGGATGGGGTAGAGTCAGAAAGGCGTGGGGGTGGGTGTGCTTGGACTCACCAAGGAAGTTTTACCCAAAACACACAGCCTGCCCCCAGGAGACTGGGCACCCGAGCTGGGGATTTTACTTGAAGAACTGTCCAAATCACCCAAAAGATTTTTTAGGAATGATTCAAGTCATAAAGAAAAAGAAATGGGATACTGAGGTTAGATAAAATGAAGTCGGTTCCCTGCAGAGAGCCCCCAGCTAGAACAGGTACGAAGGTGCTGGTCTTCGTTTCCAGAGTCCCGCAAGCTCAGAATCTTCCTGCACTGTGAAAACCCAGACTCTGCGTGGCTGCCCCACCGTACAGGTGGGGGCCCTGACTGTCTATGGATTTGAGATGTTTGCAGCCTGTGTGGGCCACACGTTCCATCACGTGGGGGAAATTTTAAAGAATTTCAAAGCTCTGGGCTGACACCTGAGCGATCCCACGTGGCCCAGGTCTCAGCGTGCTTTCGGCAGCAACCCAGGAGCTCCCACACTTGTTCCGGTTCAGGGGCCTCTGGTGCAGCCAGGGGGGCAGCTAGAACACACGCTCTTCTTCCACCCCTCTTCCTTATTAATGACCTGGATCTCGTGCTCTCATGCAGGGGAAACCACCCTTGCTGAATAATTCCTATCTCTTGATGGAAAACAGAGGCATTGTTTTTATTTATTGTGCTTCACCAGGGATTATATAACTGGACAAACTAATACAGCGTGGAAATTGCTAAAACCCTTGCAATTACCCCAAAGTATTTAGAAGCAAAGAGAGCCCCTAGAAAGCCCCTAAACAGACACCTCTGTGAGTGAATTAATTTCTAACTAGTTATGTGAAATTACTACCAGTTATTAAACATGATTCCATATCACTCACAGAATCTTTTATTAGGAATAATTTTGGTGATTAATTGAAGTGGAAGGAAAGAAGTTCTTTCTCCTTCTGGGTGAGAGCGTTGTTCCTGCCAGGGTGACTGGGTTGCAGACTCCTTACGAGGCCGCAGTCTGGCCTTCAAAAGGGGGGCGAGTGGGGACTGTGAGCCGGCTTGTGTGGCAGGAGGATTTCATTCCCAGCCGGCGTAGTGGGGCGAATGGCGGCCCCCCAAATGTGTATCTACCTCCTTAACCCCTGGAACCTGCCAATGTGACCTTATTTGGAAAGAGCCTCTCTGCAGATGTAATTAAATTAATCTCAAGATGAGATCATCCTGGACTACTTGGGTGGGCCCTAAATTCAACAAGTGTCCTTACAAAAGACAGGAGAGGAGAGTACACAGACACAGAGAGGCCACGTGAACGCAGACAGATCAGGTGGCGCGGCCACAAGGGACGCCTGCAGCTACGGGAAGCTGGAAGAGGCGAGAGGAAGGGTCTCCCCTGGAGCCTTCAAGGGAGTGCTCAGAATTCTGGGCCGCAGAACCGAGCGAGAACGGATTTCTGTCATTTTAGGCTGTTGAGGTGGTGGGAAATTGTTAGGCAGCCCTAGGGAACAAACGCCAGTGGGCTCACCAACTGCACAGTGCCGCTGATCGAAGGGGGCAGCTGCCAGGAGCACATGATGGGGGCAGAGGGCCCACCGGGGGGCTCTGAAGAGGTGCTGAGTAAGGGGTGGGGGGTGGCACCAGGTGGAGCCAGCGTTAGTGCCTGCAGGTGGTTTCTCAGCTGCCACGTTCCCAGGACTCATGGCTTTCTATTCCCTGAACCTGGGCATATCCCAAAGCTGAGCCTCTAGAACAAGGGGGTGGGGCATTTCCATTTTGACAGCCTACTGGAGGGGGCAACTCCACGCTTTGTGTGGTGACACTTCTGGTGGCTGTTCTCCTCTCCGTCCCACGGTGACGGCCAGGGATGGCTATCAAGGCTTTCCCTATCTGGTCCTGGGGACCATCCCAATGCCCCCCCTCCTGCCTGCTTTGTGCTCCTGTAGCACTGTGCACAATCACCAGATCTCGACTCTGCGAATGCAGGAGGCACACTGGCATGCCTGGCAAACTCCTAATTATCCTTCAGAACCCATTGCTCTTAGTCTTCTTACCAAATGAATGACTCTCTCAGGATGACCTCTTTTATTTCCACCTATTTGTAAGACACAATGCCGCCTGTGTGTATCATACTGTGCCGTTCTGTCTTTGCTCATATTTGTGTTTCTCCACCGAGCATGTCTGTTTAGCACCTGGGTCCCCAGCACAAGGTCTGGAAATGAATAGTTGTTATACTGACCAATATTTGGTGAGTCAATCACGGCTACATCAAAGCTAAGTGTCCAAAATGCTGAAGTTGTAATTCCTTCTCTAGATCTGCATTCCCACCACCTAACCTAATAAAAACATCACTGTGCAGAAATCAGGACAAAAGCCGCTCTCTGGCTAAACAGGCATCTGCCTTCCGGGTCAGCTGTCAGGTCAGTCTCTGGGTCTCTCTAGTTTTTCATCTTCATGCTGTGGGACAGGGGCCGCCTATGTATGCCCCAAGGACTGTGGCCGGGGGCACCTCTCTAAGGACAAATTGGAGGACTGTCACAGAAAGGGGACGTGAGTGCCAGGCAGGCCCAAACCAGAAAGGACTCCTTATGCCAGGAAGGAAGAGGCCACCTGTGGCCTCCACTGTCCAGGTCCCCTCTCCTGCTGACCTGCGCCTCCCTCCTCCTGAACCCAGGGCCTCAGCAGTTGTTCCTGCCACCTTCCTGGCTCCAGTTGCTGCCCACGTGTGCTGGGCTGCCAGGCTTGCCTTGGGTTTTTATTTCCAGTTGATCGCTTACAGATGAAACCTGCCCCAGTGGAAGGTAAACATTTTATTTCTGCCCTGACTTCTTTAGATGATGGAGAGCAGCAATTTGCTGGCTTGTGCCGAAGAAGGCCAAGTCTACCTCTTGTCCTAGAGGTAATTACCAGTACCTGATCCGCAGAGAGAGCGTCTGGTTGTGTCTCCATTTGGATGGGGCTGGCTGGATGGTGTGCTTCATGCTTTCATTACTTCTGTCAACAACAGCTGGCGATGAGGAGCCGTTTATTACAACTTCAGCTCTGGAAGGGGGGGAAAGAAAGGAAGGGGACAGACATGATCTGTTAGCATGCCGGTGACAAGTCTAATAGTTTTGTTTTTGCACAGGCTTGAATGTAAACTTCTTCAGAAGAGCAAAATTGCAGTTATTACCTGAGAAGAGAAGGAAGTCTATTTATCTTCCAGAATGCACAAACTCTCTCCCTCAGGTATAAACTATGTGCATTCTTGGAGACAGGAAGGGAGGTGAAAAATTGTCTTTCTCTTGCCACCCCCAATGTTTCCTCCCAGTGAGGAGGAAACACTCTAGCGGTCACTGTCAGAATAGGAATATTTCTTATTCAGGCTATTGATAAGAAACTCCACCAAGAGCAGGTATATTAGCAGCAAAGTATCAAATGATAGGCTTATAAACTTAAAAAGCAGAAACTCATTCCAGGACAATGTGATTGTAGCTGGTGGCTTCTCTGTCCTCACCAGTGTCACTTCATTCTTTTTTGGGTAACCCTGAGATGCCCCTTGGCACACAGACCTTGTTAGGGAGTTACCTGTTCGGTGTGTCTGTCTCCTACTAGACTGTGAACATTTCTATATTCTCTAATGGTCTAACATAGCAGGTGCTCAATAAGTGTGTGTTGAATTTGAGTTTGAACTTGATCCTGGGGTGGGGGGTGGTTTGGGGCTGGCTTTGTACGCCCCGGGCTGGTCACCGTTCTGGGTACACACCATCTTTCCACCAGACTCAGGAATGCCAGGCATTATGGGACCCACTTGAATTCAGAGGCTTGAAATCTGTGCTACTAGGTGTCTAAGAAACTAGGTTACAAGTCTATCTTTAAAGGCAGCGTAAGAGCCAGCCTGCTTTCTGCCGGATGCACACAGATGCATGTGGGTCACATCCAAAGTTCTTTTTGTCTGTGCTGACAGCAGATTCTCCAAGTTAGAATGATAAGTGGATTTGTGATGCCAAATTCTGAAGCTTTAAAGAGTTCAAGCCAAACATCTCTGTCCTCTGCATTTACTTTGGAATAGCCAAGTTAAAGAAGATGAAATCCTGTTAGTGAGGGCCAAATCCAATGCTCTGTTTTGACTTTTGCAGGTAGAGAGGAATTCATTTGGGGGTGCACATCATCTCGCCCATTCCCCTCATCCGCCCTCCTCTGTTCTTTAATATTTCCGGCTCCTATGGCTGATACCACTTGTCTTGGATTCATATGTAACTTTGCAGAGGACAGAAAATTTAAAAATTTTGAGCAGGGCACATGGACTTCTCCTGCCACGCAGGCTTGAGGGAGCCTATGAGGGGACACGGAACTCCGGACCCTTTGGAATTTTTACTGTTTTCATGAAAGAAGCAGAGGGTATAGTGGAAAGACTTCATAAGCGGTGTGGTCAATCACTTTGCCTCCCTTCTGACAGTTTCCCCATTTATAGAAATATGGTGTGGAAGAGGCAGATACTATATCTAGCTCTGAGGTTCTAGAATTCCAAAAGGACCACCAATGGTCCCTGCACGTACCGCTGGTGTCATCTCGTGGGGCTCTAACAGGAGCTGGTGTGGCAGTATCCCTTTGGCACTGCCTACTTCTGTGTGGGCCACAGGCAGGAGCAGTGGCCTTAAGACCATGGATTTAGCTGCCACACCCAGGACCCCAAGCTTCACTGCAGCGCAGTAGGCATATATGATAAAAATGCTCTAATGTTTGTAATGGGGCGTTGCCATCCTAAGAGGCCAACAGGAATCGGTGACAGAGCCCGGTATCCTGTAGCTTAAGGCAGATTCGGTCTAGGGCGATGGTCCGCAGAAGCTGGGGCAGATCGGATGATGCCAGGCTCTCGGGGAAGAACGACCTGCGGAGGTGCTCTCTCATGGACGCTTGTGCAGGGGACCTGCTCGGACACCTCCAGAAGGGGTTTCCAGACTTCTCTTGAACTCGAGGTGGTGTAGAGGTAGGAAAGGGAGAGAGATAAATGCTGGCAGAGACAGTGGCAAAATTCCATTTCCATCACCCCTTCCTGGCGTGACCCTGGACAAGACCCCGTGTGGCCAGCTGTGGTGTTGTGAGGCTTTAACCCTGGCTCTGTCACTTTCTAGCTGGGAGACTTGGGGAAAGGCACTGCAGGTCTCTGGCCTCCACCTTCTCATCTGTAAAGCGCAGGGGTGGATCAGGGAACCCCAGGTTTCACACGCTCTGTGCTGCACAGACGCAGCTGGGTGGGTGAGCTGAGATTCTCCCCTTCAGTGAGCGTGTCCTCCTGTCCCCAGTTGCTTTGCCCCCCAACTCCTAAACTCCACCCTCAGTGACCATCTGCTGATGCTACAGATACACCTGCAGTGATACTAACAAGCATCAACTGAGTGCCTTGAACACATCGGGCACCAGGCTAGACAGACCCTTATATTGGGTAGTTTTAATTCTGAAACACCCCTCCAAGAAGATGTTGCAGTACTATTTTAATTGAATGAAGAAGCCAGGTTTCCGGGGTTGAAATAACTTGCCTAAGCCCGGGTTAGCAGGCACCAGGACTGAACCCAGGACTGCCTGGCTCCCAAGGCTGCTCTTTCCATTTTTTCTTTTTTTTTTTTTTTTTCAGACGGTCTCACTCGGTCACATTGGGAAGAGTACCGTAGCGCAGTGGCATCATCGTAGCTCACTGCAACCTCAAACTCCTGGGCACAAGCGCTCCTCCTGCCTCAGCCTCCCAGGCAGCTGGGACTACAGTTGAGTGCCACCATGCCCGGCAATTTTTTTCTATTTTTAGTGGAGACGGGGTCTCACTCTTGCTCAGGCTGGTCTCAAACTCCTGCGCTCAAGCGATCCTCCCACCTCAGCCTCCCAGAGTGCCAGGATTACAGGCGTGAACCACCGTGCCTGGCCTGCTCTTTCCACCTCTTATACTAGATTCCTATGAGACTGTGCCTCCCCAGGTCACCACAAGGACTGGGCTGGAGGGGCAGGATCCTCTTCTCTTAAAAAGGGGGAATCTTCCTACAGTAGAACAGAGGGGGACTTAGGGACACATAGCTTTCTCCTTTCTTTCTGCAACATTTGCATTTCACCAGGCATAACATAAGCTTCATTAATAGCTCCAAGGCTGCTAAAAGGTCATTAGAGATCCAGAAGCAATGATGTCAGGGACAGGGATCCAGTTTCTCGAGTCAGTCATGCAGTCAGGAATGGACATACTTGACTGGTCTCATATGGCCAAGAGATTTTCAAAAAATATGGAAGGGCAAACAATACACTGTCCTCCAAATAATATGAACCTCTCATTCCCAGACTGACCAAAATAGGATATTTAGAAAGCAAAATAAGGCTTTCATTTTGAGCAGTGGCTTTTGTTTATGTCAAACATTTCAGCACCTCTTTGCACTGCTCCCTTAAGTTTAAGCTTATATAAGACTACGGGCTATAGCTTTTGGGCACTTGTCATTGATGGACAATGGGGACTGGGAAGCCTGGTGCAGCCACAGCCAGTGGCAAGACTCAGCCTTGCTGACTTGCAAAGCATTAGCAAAGCTCCTGCATCGAGCTGTCCCCTGGCCAAGGACTGTCCCTGCACTGTCACGTGAAATAATAACACTTTCAGAATTTGGAATGCACATTCAATAATCAGGGTTAACATCACTGTGTTGACTCTCTAAATATTTTAAGAGGTCTCAGCAAAGTTCTCGAATGCTTTATTTTCCATCTTAACCTCTTGGAGCCATCTACCACAATGAAATTGGTGAAAGTTCTAGTTCCCTGCAGGGTCTCCACTGCTCAGCAAAAATGTAAGTTATGAGAAAGCTCGCTGGTGGCCCAAGCATTACAGAGTGGGTGGGCTCCTTTCCAGAAAGTGATTCTTCCCCATGTGTATTTTCCCTCTCTGAAGCCTCTAGACCTTGGGTCATTTCATGTGATCTTCCATTGACAGCTCCCCCCAAAAGTGATTAGGGAAATGCAAAGCCAAAGTGAAACGAAACAGATCTATTTGCAAAGTAAGAAGGGCACCATCCAGCAAAGAGGAGAAGCAGATTAATAGCTGCCTTACAGCAAAAACAAATGAACACAAAATCTAATTTACAAACCTATTAGATTTGCTATGTAAGCTGTTCACAGCTGATCTGATTGTACCTCTGCCTCCAGAATTCCTGCAAGACAAAGGAAATGCATTATTTATAAACCCAGCTCTTCTTGGCAAAGCCCTCTTCAGTTGCCAGGAGATCCCGTAGCCCACCTGGAGAACTAAAGAGGGGGGAGGATAAGATCTCACTCTGAACTTCTCCAGAAGGGGCAAAGTCCTGGCCCCTGCCATAGCCCAAGAATTTTACAGATAAGGGACCCTCTCAGATCCTCCCCTGCCCCACAAGTTGAAGATTATGTCACTTAGCACCCATTTAAGATTGGAAGTAAACCCCTTTGGGATTAGTTTCCCATAGTGAATCCCACAGGATAGCATGATTCAGCATGACTCGGCATCTGCTCTGGTATGAGTCAGCAACTGCTGGCTGTCTTCTCTTGCTTTCTCTCACGTGCAGTGAGTTGTCCATCACATTCTCCACAACCTTGAGAGACAGCAGAAGTTCAACAGAGGCAACGAGATTACTCCACAGTGCCTCCAACCAAATGTGATCATGATTTGATTTCTGGTGGCAGGAGAAATGATATTAAGTGGTGTCACTTTGCCGGGAAGGGGATGGCAGTGGGTGGGTAAAGGGGTCCTTATTCTTTCCTCTGGAGAACAGTTTTTGGAACGAAAGAATTCTAAGGCCCTTGCCAGCCCACTGTCTATTCAGTTCTGTCCAGTGCCTTTCTGCCTGGCCACACAGTGTCATCCTGCGTCACCACCACACTAGGCTGCAGGAGGGAGGAATCCACGTACCTTTGGTACCTCACTTTGTGTCTCCCTCATGTGTTTTAGAAAAGTTGTATGTGAGATGAATTTTTATTAATAAAAATGCAAAGGGTTTGTGGTTTGGGGAGGTACTGAGGACTTTTCTCATTTTTAAAAATTCTATTTAGACTTTCAGTCAGAGTGTTGGTGCACTCCTAAGAAACAGTTAAAATCACTGCAGAAAGCTGTGTGTTGGAAAGAACCTTGTCATTAAAGGAGACCTCTCTGGGGGAAGTGAATGGCTATCCGCACACTGGTTTTAAGTCTGGATTTTTCTATCTGCTTTCCTTAGGATTCGCATACTTGGATATATGACCGATACATAACAGTGCGTGTGTGCTGTCTTTTCCTAATAGACTGAAATGTCTTCTCAACATTATTTGGCAACAGGCAATATTCTCCCATTTCACAGCCTGATGTCTGGACAACACAAAGGGTGTTATAGCTCATCTAGCATCTCAACTCAGTCTCCCTTTTAGGCCTCAGATTTCACTACTACATTACACAGAGCATCACTGGTTCTTCTCATCTTAATATAAAGCCTAATTTTTTTGTCTCTGTTCATTTCCCCTTGGGTAGCAGAGTTCTAGTACTGCTAAGTTGGGATCTGGGAAAGTCCACCAGTGCTGGCCCTATAACCGTCATCCACTTGGGTCACGCCTCGAGGGTGTCGCTGGGTGTGCTATAGCCCACTGTCACTGTCCTTTCACGTCCTCCCACCCTGACCCCAGCCCTCAAAGTCAGCCTTGCTTGTGGGGAGGGAAGACATGCTGGGCCAGATAGTAAGTCAAGCACAGTACTTAAAGTTGCAGTAATAGCTCGAGACTAAGGAAAGGTTAATGGCACCAAAGACATTGTCCAGAAATGTTACATATAAGAATTAACATATGATTTCAAAAAATCATTATCAAAGAGAAATTCACTAAATGGTTTGGAGTAGTTGGTTAACAATGCCGGGTTGAGTTGGGAGAGAAACAGTTGAGTGTTACCCTACTTTAGAAAGCAAAATAAATTTCAAATGGATTTCACCAGTGTTTCCCAAACTGCAGTAGTCCTCATGTTTCTATCACCAGTTTGCCGTGTTTATCACCCCCACACACTATTATCCGCTTACATCTTAAAATGGACTCATCTTTAAAGACTTACCGTAAGCAATACCATCTGTGAGATACAGGCTTGATATCATGATTACATACTCATTTAAGAAAACCCACACAGCCATTAATGCAAAAATATTCATCAATGGAGTTGCTAAAATCATCTTCCATTACCACGAGGAGTGACAGGAGCACTTGCAGCCCCCTCTGGGAAGGACTGAATTAAGCAGTCAAGTATGTAAAGAAGGCACGCCGCAAGAAACGGGGAAGAAGATGGAAGAGAATGCTTATCAAATCTTCCATGAAGGCTGAGGCGCGCATGGGCAGGACTTTTTAAATTCAAAAGGATAAGAAGAAATCATAAGAGAAAACGCAGACAGATTTGACTTCATAAAAATCTCACACTCTGCTTATACAAAGAGCAAACCTCAACGGACCCAGGTTCTTTCGTGAAATTGGAGAAGGCTCTGGATGAGGACAGCGCTGCGTCTCGTTTAATTTCTTTCTCATCCATTCAACAAAAATGTATTGAGTAATGTTATATTTGGGGCTTTGGCAAAGCTAAACATATATAGCCCCTGCCCATCGTGGAATGCAGCGTAGGAGGCAGTAGAAGCATTAATCCTTCCCAGTGCCCCACCAGCTTTATTAAGGTATAATTGACAAATGGAAATTATACATGTTTGTGATGTACAACGTGATGTTTTCAAATCTATACTCACATACAAACTCATACACACATATATTGTGAAATGATTAAATCAAGCTGTTTAACATATTCAGCACCTCACATACTTACCGTTTTTTTGTGGTGAGAACATATAAGACCTATACTTAGCAACTTTCAAGCATGCAATACGGTATTATTCCCTACAGTCACCACGCTGCAGGACAGGCCTCCACAACTTATTCAATATTCTGTCCGGAACGTTGTACTCCTAGCCTAACCTGTTCCCTCTCCAACCCCAGCCCCTGACAGCCAGACTCGGAGGAGACCCACACCTGTGCAACAGGCTTCCTCCTCTCCTGCATCTCGTGATGCTACAAATCCATGCACTTTTCATACCAGCCCTTCCTCTAACTCAGGGTTTCCCGGCCTTGGCACTGTTGATGTTTCGGTTGGCATATTTCTTTGCTGGCGGGGTCAGGAGTGGGGCAGCTACCTGTGTGCTGTAGGATGACAGGTAGCATCACTGACTTCCACTCACTGGGTCCCCGTAGCAGCCCTCCTCCTGCACCCCCAAGCTGTGACAACCACAAATGTCTCGAGACATGGCCAAATGTTCCCGGGGTAAGGGGGCAAAGTTGCCCGCAGTTGAGAACCTCACTCAAACTGTCGCTTTCCGCCTCGTGACCCTCGGAGGATGCATCCCCCGCCAGCCAGCCATCCCAGTGCCTTTCCATGCCATCCCCCTAGCCCGACATCTGGGCCTCCCCCCAAAATCATCCCGATTTTCAATTCTCAGCCACCTTCCCCTTCTGTTCCCAGAGCACTCAATTCTGTTACAGCATTTGTCACCTTTTTCTCATATTTAATTACTTCACAGAATCACAGCTGGGAGGCTTTAGGAAATCTTGTCATTTACACAACCTGAACTCCTTCTCCTAGAGTTGGAGAGCCTGTGGCCTGGGGTTAGTGGCCCCGGTTCAGCGTCCCCGGCTCCTCCCCACCCTGGGGTGCAAGCCGTTGAGAGTGCGCGTTAACCGTGCTTGTCATTTTCTGCGTCCTGATGCTTTGACATCTGGGGCTTTGCTGACCCTGGAGGGACTGCCCCTCCCGGGGTTGGTCAGTTCCCGGAGACAGCAAACAACTGTCCTGGGAGTGCACCTGTCACATACAAACCACTCAATCCAGAGCACACACCCACCACCTCCTCTACCCAGGGACAATATTTGCTGGCCCCTAATTACACCGCACCAGGAACCAGAAAACTAGGGACAGCTCCTGCACCCCAGAGCTTGCCGGAATTATTCCAACTAGCCAATTCTAAGGCTGCTCACCCTGCCTTGCCTGCTCCTGCCTGTGCAAACCACAAGAAAGGCTCTGCGAGTTTCCCCCTCCCTCCTGCCTCCTGACCGACCTCAGCACTCTCTCGCGTGGTCCCCGGCACGCAAGTACATCAGTGGCAGTCATCTCCTCATCTGTCGGCCTTAACAGACCGACCTGTCTTAAAACAGGGCTGAACCTTGTCTTGTTCACTTCCTCAGCCTTGCATAGTGCCTTGCCCACCTGGGGCTCAGTGAATCGAATCAAACTTTCCCATAAAGGGGACTTTTCTTCTAAGCCTTCCCTGCAGTCTGTGTGCTGTGCTCCTGCAAACATTCGTGCCTGCACCACACACCGCCCGCCTGCCCGTTGTCCGCAGGAGGAGCAGACCCTCATTCAGACAGACTCGGGCTGCAGATGTTTGGCTATAAGATAAATCACATGAATTGACAAGGGATTTGTTTTTCCAATTAGGTTTTGCCTCAAATGTTACTAAAATAAGCGTACATTCCTCATGATGGGGGACTGTGGATACCTGCTTGGTTGAGTGATTAAAGAAGACGATCAGGTGAGAAGCATTTGCTAAAGAATTCACGAAGTACCCGAAATTACAGAAATGCAGATGCTTAGAACACCCAAATGAGAAAATATATGGGAAAATATATTTGCACACTATGAAGAGCTCTACAAAACAAAGTATAACATCAGTAGTAACAACTGTCCATTTGACCCTGCTGCAATATTCTCAGCCAGTGTGAAAATAGAGGTTGATGACTTTAAAAGTTTACATTTTAGAATGTCAGTTTTTTTCCCACCATGGACATGATATTCTCTCCTAGTAGAGTTTATAAGGTAAACTAAGACAATAAATAAAGACAGTATGTTAATGAAACAAAACCAGGCCAGACATGGTGGCTCACACCTGTAATCCCAGCACTTTGGGAGACCAAGGCAGGAGGATCATTTGAGGCCAGGAGTTTCAGACCAGCTTGGGCAACATAGTGAGACCCTGTCTCTAAAAAAAAAAAAATAATAATAATAATAAAAAAATTAGCCAGATGTGGTGGCAGGCACCTGTAGTCCCAGCTACTCAGGAGGCTGAGGCGGGAAGAATCCTATGAGCCTAGGAGTTTGAGGTTACAGTGAGCTGTGATCTTGCCACTGCACTCCAGTATCGGTGACAGTGCTGTCTCTAAACATATAAAAACATTAAAAACAAAAACTCAAACCATGCACAGTTGGATCTATTTTAGTGAAAAGCAAGTGGCGAACTTGAAAACTGCATTTCTGTTTAGCCTCTTCATTCAAGCCCAATGGTTTATTTGTATTTTATTTTTTAATCATTATTTTTAACTGACAATTTGTAATTGTATGTATTGTGGGGTGCAGTGTGATGTTTTGATATACATTGCCAAGCCCAGTTGTTTATAGGGAAGGCAATGTCCAGGGTGTTGCGATCTCCCGGCTGTGTTAGAACTTCCCACGTTTGCAGTCTCTCATGGAGAGGCAGGCTCAGGATTAACTTCCAGGAGCTGTCAACTTTAATTAAGGATCTGGACCCAACTTAAACAGTTGATTAGTCTTGAGAATAGAAGATTAAACTAAAGCACAATGAATGAATTTGCAGATGGTTCTTCCTTTACATTTTTGGGAGGATACTGGATGCTTTTTTTTCAATGTGCACCTTAAAATAACTGGGGTTTCTGCTGCTGACACCCCGGGGAAACACTGTAAGTCTATGGCTCCATGGACACATGGTTGGGAGAAAAGTGAGGAAAAGGATGATTTGGGGTCACTCACGTGAATAGAGCTAGGGCTTCCAACAGTGTGGTCAGGGTTTTTTGTTTAGGAGGTTATTTTCCCCTCAATTTTTTTGTTATTCTGGTAAAATACACATAACATGAAACTTACCAACTGCTATGCTTGGGTGCGTCCCCCTCCCTCAAAATTCATGTATGTATTGGAAACAATTCTCAATGCAACAGTGTTGGCAGGTGGGATCTAACGAGAGCGGTTTAGGTCTAAGGGCTCTGCCCTCAAGAGTGGATTAATGAATTAACTATTAAAAGGACTTTCTGGAGCGGGTTTGTTCTCATGTGAGGACACAGTATTCCTTCCCTCTGGAGGACACAGTGTTGAAAGCTCCATCTTGGGAACAAAGAGACTGGGCCCTACCCTGCTGGCACCTTGATCCTGGACTTCCCAGCCTCCAGAACTGTGAGAAATAAATTTGTTCTTTATAAATTACCCAGCCTGTGGTATTGTTATAGCAGCATAAAATGAACTAAGGCACCATCTTAACCATTGTAAAGTGCACAGTTCAATAGTGGTAAATACTTTCACAATGTTGCACAACCATCACCACCGTCCATCTCTAGAACTCTTTCATCACCCAAACAGAAACTGTACCCATTGTGCAAAAGCTGCTGCCCTGCTTCACATCCTCCTCCTGTAACCGCTGTTCCACTTTCTATCGCTTTTGCGATATTTGCCTATTCCAGATATTTTACGTAAGTAGAATCACACAACATTTGTCCTTTGACATCTGGCTTCTTTCACTTAGTATAACGTTTTCAAGGCTCACCCATGTTGCAGCGCGTATCAGAAGCCTGGCACCCGATGCGGCGGTTCTAAGGAGGCAGAACATCGCAGAGAAATGGCAAGAACAGGCCCCTGTCCGCAGTGGCGGTGTCTGGAGCCTCGAGCACCTGTGATTAGAACGGCCGCAGAGGTCCCACCAGCTGACCTGCCCGAGTGGCTCAAGTGCTCACCCGCCCAGAACTCCCTGGGCTAGGAGCTTTCTGAAGCTGTTACCAGCAGGTTAAGCTTTGCTGCCCATGTTCTCCTCCTTCCGAGGAGGGGCCCCAGCCTTGGTCGATCCAGTGCAGATCCTCACCACAAGGTTGGCAATGAAAGTGTTTTCAGAAGCTATATTGCCCCAGCACAGTGGGGAAACATGGCGCCCTACCCTTTGGCCTTGGAACAGTTTGCACTTCTGATGAGGCTCCATCATGGGGTCTCTCTTATTCACTTCGGGAGGCAGTTGCATGAGTGAGTCCTTGTCCATAGTCTTGGTAATTCATTTCAGGTTGGGCACAGTGAGATGATCCCCTACCTCCTGGTTATGACCTACACTAGCAGAGAACTTCTTCAAAGCTTCCCAGTCATGCTGGTCTAAGGCATCTTCAGTAGACACCACTGGGCAGTCCTTGATGAAGGACTTGTACCTGCCCACCAGCTGGTCAGGAGTGATGTAGCTGTTGAGGTCATCAGGAGACCTGAGTTCAAGGCCATACTTCCCACATTGTTAAGAATTAGAGGCTATGGTGTGCACGCTGTCCACTACTGTGTAAGTGTAGCCAGCCTTTCTAATCAGATTTCACAGAAACTCCAAGGTTCTGTATTCTCTAGGAGTCAGCAAATTTTTCTTTGAAAGGGCCAGACAGCAAATATTTCAGGCTTTATGGGCCAAGAGAAAAAACTAAAGATAGTATGTAGGTACTTAGGTAGTAAGAGAAAACAAATTTCCATGGACAAAATAAAAAATGTAGTAATAACTGAGAACAATTTTTTTGTACTCAAAAAATTTCATTAGGTCTACTATGAGAAGAATGCAGTTCTTTTGGGAGGTGTACAATTTTGCTTAACTGGGGTTCAAAGGTAGTGTTCCTGTCATCACGCTGGAAAGGCAGCCTCATTCTTCTACAAAGCCTTTCTTGCTTCTGAGACACTGTTACCTTCCCTCTGTGAACACACCAGAATGTGTTATCTGAATCTCCCTTGGGGAACTTACGCTCTGCCCTTATAGTGCAGGAGAACTTTCGTACGGGGAAGCAGGTTGAGAGAGCACTGAGCCAAGACTCCCTGGGTCTGAATTCTAGCTGAACCAATTGTTAGCGGTGTGATCTCTGAGTATTACTTAGCCTATCTAGAAGCTTCCGTTTGTTTCCTCATCTACAGAATGAGTAACAGTATCTACTTCACAGGGTTGTTCTAAAGGTTACCTGAGCTAACAAATGCAAAGATTTTGAAAGCCATATTGGAAATCACTCGATATGAAGGTTATTCTTCCTTTGATTTTTTTTTTTTTTTCCATTCTTGGCGTGAGGGCCACACGTAACAGGAGCTGGCTGAATTTGCCCTGCGAGCCCCACTTTGCTGATCTGTGCTCTAAGAGGTGAGGAACAAAACATCCCTCATCCTCCACCTAGGAGGCCTCTTGGCTGTATTTCTCCCTGATGACATCCTTCTGGTTGAGCAGGGCTTTCCTGAAGTCACAGCTCCAACAAGGAGGACCACAAACGCCAGCGCTGCCTGCTCAGGATCAGTGTGAGAACTACCACGGGTCACACTGACAGCTGGACGTGGCCAGTGACTGTTGGGTTGCCAGACGGGACCCAGTGTGACAGTATAGGGGTCCCCCTTGCAGCAGCTTCAGCTTTGCAGGCAGCAAGCGGAACTTCTGGTGTGGTGTTTGCACAAAATTTAGACTTATTTTCAGTTAGATTTCAATTCATACCTACTGCCAGCTTGGTGCTCTCCTCTGGTTCCCACTCGCAGTGTCTGGCTCATCAGGCTTTACTGATGTGCTCAACAGCCTTGGAGCCACTTTTTCCACATTGCGAGTCTTAGTCTTGTATGGAAGCTCTCAAACCTCATGGATACTGAGATGCCGCTGGGTACAGCAGCTCTGAAGACCCATGTAGGTTTTGACCTTGACAGTGGTGTTTCCACCGCAGCTGGGCTCCCTGGCACTGGGCCTCCGGGGCCAATGGGGCACTAACTCAGCAAGTGCATGGGCGTCTCTTTTTTTCATGCCCCTGCGTGCTCCTCCTCCACTGCTGAGCTCTTCTCTTGCCATCCCTTCTGCTTTCACTTTAAATATTAGCTTGATTTGATTTCTCCATTTGCTTTGATTTCAGCAAACTTTTTTGCTTGTTAATCAGCTTTCATCAGTGTACAAAAAGGTACCAGCTCACTCTTGGCTCTCTCTTTTGCTCAACCTCAGAAAACATCCCTGAGGACTTGGGGCTTTGATTGTGTTCCAGCCAATTTCCCCAGTCTTTACATGGAAGTTCTTAGAGGCATCTGCACATCAAAATGCGAATAAACAAGTCACTCGGATGCCGAGCGTTTCCCGCCATGCCAATTCCTGGTCCTTCCTCTTTCTCATCACGAAACGGCGGGTCACCTCTAGCCAGGGTGATATAACTTATCACCCAAACCAGAGTGCACGGAGGCACCGACCAGAGAGGATTCGTGAACTGGGACTACCAGTTCCTGTGGGATTTGTCCTCTAACCTCCACCCATCTTGTAAAGGAGACAGACTTTAGAATACACACTTCTAAGACAATGCTGCCTTCCTAAATCCCTGCCACTGAAAACCCCAGAAATGGAAGCAGTTAAAACCCAGGGGTGATACGTGTTTGGGCTACTGGTTGAGCTGGACCTGGTGAAAAGCTCTGGATAGAGAAAGCATCTTCCATGCAGTGTTCATGGCCACAGAGCTTTTCCGAGTCACTCGTCCCATTCTGAAGCCCCTGCAGTATGATGAGTCTGGGCCTCTTGGAGCAGGTGCTCCCCCTACACTGCTGCCTTGGCCTCCCTGCATTTGGCTTCAGCACTGCCCTCCAGACCACGCCAGGCTGGGGTCCAGGGTCCTGCTCATCTCTGTATTGCCTTGGGAGGCGTATTTCCTGCACAGCCAGCGTGCTCCGGAGAGGACTGCTGAGCGAATGGGTCAGAAGGGCTGAAGGTGTCCGTCCTCTGTAGAGAAGAGGATTCGGCCTCCGAGACGCATGGCTTGTGGAGGAAGGCAGGCTCCGGGTCCAGGGCTCTTCCCTTTCCCTGGAACATTTGTCTCACTTCCCCTCCTTTGTAGCGAGGACTTCCCTGACCGTCTTCTCTCTCCTCCCCACCCTGCCCCACGGTGTCCCTCCCCACCCCCCACCTCTGGACTCTCATCTCCTGCCATGTTTTTATCACCATACTCATCTATTAAATGCCTGTGGGACTCTGCCGCTAGAATGTAAGCTCCACGGTGGAAGCGTGTGTCTGTCTTGCTGGCTGTTGCACCCCCTGTGCTGGGCATGGCGCCTGGACAGCACTGGGGAGGAGAGGTCAATAAATACTTGTAAATAGGAAGACTTGGGCTTTTCTCTTCTGACAACAGAGGAGCCAGCTGTCCTCTTTTCCAAGCCTCGTGCCTCCACCTGTGCTCCGAGTTGCATCCCTCTTGGCCTTGGAGACTCTGCTATCCACTATGTCTTCTCCCTTCCACAAACGCAACGGCTTCCTTCGGCTGTGTGATAATTCTGGTATTTTTCTCAGACCTGGCGCATGCTGGGCTCTGTTCCACAAATTATGTATTAGTTTCATTAAGCCTCACAGCAGCCCTGCGAAGCAGGAATGATTACCCATTGCTAAGTAAGAAGAAACTGAGTTTCAGAGAAGGTGAGAAATCTGCCTGGGCCACATAAGTACCCAGGAGGGACGGCAGAATTTGAAACCAGCAGGCTGGCTACGGAGCCCAGCTCCCAACGACTGGGCCACACTGCTGGCTGCCCCCCAGTAGCACTGAAATACAGGTTTGCTGTTCTCACCCTAAATACACAGCCCCACCTTTATTCCACATGCCCCTCAGCTGTTTCTCTGTCTCGCCAGCACTCTGCACACTTTCCCCCATTTGTCTACACTGGTGGTCTCTCCTCCTTCACGCCATGCCCTGCTCCTTCCACTGCAATCTGATTTGTGTCCCCATCACTCTGTCAGAAGCACTCTTGTGTTACTGAGTGCACTGGCGTTTCTCAGTCCCCCTTTTACGCAGACCCCATCAGTGTTTGACAATGGCAGACACTTCCTCCTTCCTGGGTAGGTGAATCCGGGGCTGCCTGGGTCTGGTCCCCAGCTTCTGCCTGGCTCGGGGGTGGCCCTGGACAGACCTCCTCCCTGAGAGCTGGAGGCAAGTGTCCCCATGGGTGCCCTCTGGAGGAAACCTGCTGCTGGGAAGAGACATGACAAATGGTCCCGAGTGATGGGATGGGTTAGAGTCCTCAGGGCATCTTTGAGTTTCCTTCTGACTCAGAAAACCCATTATTTTAAATCATCTCCTTGCAACACTTCCATTTACAATGACATAAAATCCTTCCTTGATCTTACTGTTCCCCTGGCAGAGGTGCCCCAATTAAAACTCTCGATGTTTCTCTATATTCACACCCAATAGGATTTTGTTCAGCCTTACTGTCTACAGTTTTTCTTATAAAATGATAGTTTTATAAAATTTCCAAACAATAGTGTTGTTGAATATATATACATATATATATAAACACTCTCTCTCCTCCCACCAAAGTTCACTCTACCTAACAGTGATGCCTCCACCATCCCAGGTGACAGTTCTTGTCCCAGCTAGGGAGGTTAACAACATGCTTTCCTAGAAGGGGATGCAGATTCCCAGAGACCAGTTAAAATATTAACAACTTGAGCCCCACCCTGTGCCACGCACTGTACCAGAGGCACATAAACTTTCTTATTTCTTACTTGGTTTTAGAAATAGGACACTCAGGCTCAGAAAGGTTAAGCAATTTGCCCAGGGTCACCCAGCACATAAGCCAGCAGAGCCAGGGACTCGTGGGTGGTCTGCATGCAGCCAGACCTCCTATGCCTTACGAAAGCTGCCCCTGCACCCGCCCTCACCTCCTGCTCAAAAGTATCTAATACATAGTCGAGGAGGCGCCAGAGAATTAAGAGGAAGCAAAGGTTACTCAACAAATAGTCGTGAGATAGTTGGTTAGCTAATTGGGAAAACATTCAAGTTAGGCTCTGCACTCACACCACACCAATAAAGATAAAGTGTGACCCAGCCATTAGCAGCTATGCTTAGGGACGGTTTTATATGAAAAGTCATTCCATCCTGCATTGTCCAGTTACTTAGTGTCCATTACTGACCGTCACTGGGTCTCACGCTGCAGACACATTGTTAACCTCGGCTGTCATTTTTCCTTTTTTATTGTAGCAGAAATATACTACCAGCAAACCTTAACCAAGAGGTTGGCAGCCCCGGAAATTTCTCATTTCATTCATGTCACATGGTATAGATAAATCCACGCTCTTAAAAGAGAAGCGGCACGCCAGTCCGGCATGCCATGCTTGCTCTTGAACCTGCCTCGAGAGGACTTGAAAGACCTCTGCCTCCAACTTGGCTTTCTTCCCTCTCTTTTGTTCCCGTCTTGACTGGCCGGCATTCAGAGGCAGCCTTTTCATGAGAATATTCCTGGAGGGCACTTCGGTTGGGAAGGACTTTGAAGTCACTTTTCTTCTGGGTGTTTGATATGTCCCCTTCCCCACCCTGCCTGGTCCCAGGGAAACGGCCGCTCCCTCTGCTCTAGCGGCTGTGGCAGTCACCATTGAGGAAGCCTTGGTGTCAGGTGGAAGAAACATCGATGGGACCACCAGGGAGGGTCCTGGAGTTCTGGTTCCTATGGATTTTGCGGCTCTAGTCCTCTCCAGGTCTTGACGCCCTTCTCTGTAAGCCGCGGGGTCCTGTTGTAGGACTAAAATGAGGCGCACTGGGCAGCCGTGAATGCTGGTTGCAGTATTGCTGAAGGTGGCGGCTGCTGCCCTTTGGAGCAGAACAACCAGTTGCCACGTGTGGAATCTGACAAGTCCCCTTGGAGCAGCTGTCCTCAGGGAAGTTGCTTTTCAACAGTGCAGTCCACGAGGGAGAAATAAGCAGTGGGGGAAGGAAAAGGGAGTGAGCCAGCAGGGTGCCGTCGCTGTTTTCACGGATGGTGTCTGGGTGCCGTCCGGAGGAGAAGTCTGCGGGAGATTAGACTTGTGCATTTTCTTTTCTTCAGCACGAGAGGCACATCTGAAAGTCACGTGGCCGAGAACTGGGCAAGATGTGCCCAAGGCCCACGGGGTGTGCAGGACTGAACCCCGAAGAACCCTTGGGTGGAGACCCTCACAGCATGGCCTGGGCCCTGCCTGAGCGTGTCCGACCACAGGCTCTCTCTGCTCTGCCAGGGCACTGAGCACCACCCTGGAGGATCCCTCAGGGCACAGACTCCCGCCTCCTTCCTGTGGCAACTCTCTCTCCAGGATTCCTTCCTCCCCTGGAGGCTGAGGTTGCTGAGAGTGCACCCTTGGCATGGGCCACGTAGCACCCCGACTTCTATTGTCCATGTATAGGCTGATGACGTCCTGATCTGCCTCAGGCACCTCACTCCTGGCTCTAGATCACAGCACATCCTGGGTGTCTGCACACGCTCCTCCCTCCTGGCTCTCTCTGGGTGTCCTCGCAGGGACCGGCAGCCCCAGCTGGTGCATCCAGGATCAGGGCGGTGTCTACGCTCCTCACTACCTCCCCCACCATGTGCCCCCTTCAAGGGTTCCCAGCCCTCGGATTCGAGCTCACTCACCTGAGCAAAGCAGGTGTGGGCGCCCTCCTCCCTGTACCCGGGATCACTGCCGTGGCCTCCGTCTCACCTCCCTGTGTGCAGAGACCGCTTCTCTGCCAACCCCCGCCCCTGCCCCACGTGGGACCCTGCTTTCTGAAATGTAGAGCGCAACGTGTCTCCTGCCTTGAAATTCTTCTCAGAGCGTTCAAAATCAAGTTCAGATTCCTTAGCTCGGCACAGAAGACCCTTTCTGAGCTGCCCCTCCGATCACAGCTTCTACTTTCCCTCACATCCACCTTCTAACTCCACAGAGCACGGGGCAGTTTCTGGCATGTGTGAGTCAGTTCACAAAGTTGTGCCTTTGAATACCGTGGTCTCTCTCAGGAGTCCCTTATTCTATTTTTCATTTGCTGCATTCAGAGTTTATAAACTGCCAGCCCCAGGTCATATTGGGCCTTAGTATGTATTTGGGGGCTTGCCTAATTGTTAAACCTTTTTAAAATCGGAGGCCAATATTTAAAACTCAAGAGACTAGTCATTATAAAATGCCCTAATTTGTGGCTCTTTTTGAACAGTCAGAAGATCTGGCACTATGGAACCGCAGCAATTGCCGGAGCTGAGGAGCAGCAGAGTCTTCTGGTTGTGAGCGTGGGGGGGAGTAGATGCTACATTTTCCCACAGTCCACGCCTCTCCCTACTGTCTTACACTGAGCTGCTTCACTTCTGTAGGTGACCTGCCTGAGTCCTTAAGGCCTTCGAGTTTGAGACTCCTAGACTCACCCTCCTGCCAAATAGCAAAATTCAGCTCAGGTCCCCTTCTCCACAACTTCCCCGACTCAAAGCCCCTCTTGTGCCTGAGGACGT
The DNA here is from genome assembly GCA_963574885.1 of Lepilemur ruficaudatus. Taxonomy (NCBI): domain Eukaryota; kingdom Metazoa; phylum Chordata; class Mammalia; order Primates; family Lepilemuridae; genus Lepilemur; species Lepilemur ruficaudatus. Next base: position 57,125 of record CAUYRT010099108.1, on the reverse strand, counting down.
GAGGGTACGGCAGGGGGTGCTAGTTTCTTGCTCCTTCTCAGTGACCGCTGACAGATGCTCATTGATAATATCAAGCAGAAGCAGAAGGAGAAACACCCGGGCAGAGTCCTTTCCCTCCACGTAATGTTCAGAGAATAAAAGTGCTGGGAAAGGAAATTCGAAAGCTCCGAGCATCCTAAGACACTGGACGAGGCTGCTTTCTTGGCTGAAAGCTTGCTGATTGACCACCTCATAGAACAGCAGGAGGAAGACAGCCTGGCCCCTGGAAAGCTACTCAGCCCCAGGTGTCTTCAGGTGTCAGCGTGGCCTCCATCCCCACCCCCCCACCTGTGGTCTGTAGGTGCCCAAGGCTCTGGGAGGGGTGGGAGGGTGAGGGCTTCTGCCCCCTGGGCCCTCTCCACAAGCGGCTTCCTGATTGCCTTGGGGAAAGCCCACAATGGTGCTCAGAGTGGAACCAATGAACTCCAGCCATGTTGATTCAGGGCTTGGAACATGACTGCATCCAACCACTGTCACCGTAGCTGGTGGCGGGGGGAGGGGCACAGAGAGGATGGCACCCCCAGGGCTGTGCCAGGTCGATGGTAGAATAGGGTGTCTGAATGGGGACTTGGGAAGAACCTTGCTTGGATGGACAGTGTCGAGAAGAGTAATAATCACCACAGTGAATCCTGCCTGGGCCCTGGCCATGCGGCAGTCCTTGCCGTGGATTTCCTCCTTTCCTCCCCGACCCATCCCTGGGAGCCTGGCATTTTTATTCTTCTCGTCTTACTTAGAGAGGTTATGTGTCATATCCAAAGATTGGCAGGGAGGAGACAAGCAGAGGCGGGATTCGAACCCAGCTCTGTCTGCAGATTGTCTCCAAATCAGGAACGAGATGCAAAGGTGAGGGTGGGGCGGGGCTGTCGGGACCTAAGCTGAGTCAAAGTTGGGACTCTGTAACAGGAGCAAACTGACGAGAGACGCCAGAGGGGAGGGCAGGGCGGCCAGTGCACCTGCGCCAGCACACCTGACTCCAGAGCCCCACCCAGCCTGAGCCAGAGGGGGAGGTAAGAAGAGAAGGCAGGGACCTGCAGTGGTGCCCTCTGACTTTACCTTCCGCCCTTGTTCTTGGTGGGTCTGGCCCTCTGCTTTGAGTGTGTCCCCAGATCCTGACAGGAGATTTGGGCTGTGCGCAAGGCTGGAGGCTGGTTTCTGTTCTAAACACCCCCAGGGGAGAGGTGCAAAGATGGCATTAGCAGGTCCCCTGCTCCTTTGCTTTTCCCACTGCTCAGAGTATCAACACAGACTCCCAGGGCAGGCTGGGCCTACTGGCCTCCAGGGGCCTGGCTGGTGCCCCGGGGGACGATGGCTCAAAGTGTCATTGAGGGCTTCACCTCCAGGGCTGCCTCAGAGCCTCACCCTCTCCCCACAGCTCCTGCCATCAATTTCTTACAGATTTCAGGAAAGAAGGCTGGGGCGGAGGGGGACAGTGTGCTGCTCTTTGGGTTTAGAATAATCCAGAGGCAAAGAGAATTCTTTCCTGCTGACCTCTCCATGTGACCGCAGTGGACTGAGAGTGGACAGGAGATTCAGCGCTGTCTTCCTGCACTGATCTTGTGCTCTTGTAAAACACCCGGCACGGGAAGGCTTTGCCTGGGCACACGTGGAAGAGGGCAATGCTTCGGGCAAGTGTGGGACGAGGGTGCACAGAGATCACCCACCACCTGGCAAGGAGAGGGGGAGAAATGGGATCCAGCCTCTCTGTTCTCTTGACGTCTCTTTGATACAATACTGTTAAAAAAAAAAAAAAGGCAGAAAAGAACACGGACTTTGGTGTGATCCCTGCGCTATCTTAACTAGTGGCGTATTCAAAACAGAGTTTCCTCACTCCTTAAAACAGGTAAACTGTGAAGAGCAAAAGAAATACTGAATATGTGTAAAGAGCTCGGCAGATGCTGTTTTTATTTTTCTTGTTCTGATTAAAACTTTCCTGAGAAGAGAGTAAGTTATGGCCCAGTTCCCCTGCCTTCCCTTCTTTTTGTTCCAGTGCACATGTATTTAATCGAGCACCTACTATGTGACAAGCACTGAGCTGGGCTCTGAGGTCACAGTGTAGATGGAGACAGATTGTCTCCAGTTTGGAGGAGCTTCAAATCCAAATCTGGGGACATGAAACACACACACAAACAATCCCAGCAAAGGAACTGTTAGAAACGGCTCCGCATGCAGCAGGTGGCACTGAGAAGAAATCAGATGGGAAGCAGTGACAGAAAATAGCAGATTCCGAGAATACTCGGGAGAGGACACGGCACTGTCAGATCCCTACAGGATGAAGGGCAGCCAGCCTTGCAAAGGGCCGTGGGAGGAATGTCTGGGAGGGGGGTCTGCACGGGCCACGGCCCCACAGGCAAGAAAGAGCCCAATGGGTTAGTGGATCCCGATCTTCCCACCTTCAAAATCCACGATGGTTCTGGGCCCTCCTCGCCCCAGCAGACAGACCCACCTTGGTCCTCTTCCTCTCCCCCACCCTGTTGCTTGGTCCCATTTTCTCCTCTCCCCCATTCTCGCCCCCTCATTTCTTCACCTTTTTCTTGCAAATGCACGCTTTCATTTGTACGATACTCTCCTCCTGCCTCGATCCACCCGGTCTGCTTCTTCCTTTTCAAACCTCCTGCAGGGCTGGCCTCTTCTCACCGCCCCTGGTACCGGGGGCCTCTCTCTGGGATCTTCACCCCACCATCAAAGAGGGCTCTCGGGCATCTCCAGGGACCAGCTGAGGACCCGGCCCCATGCGGGCCCTCCTGCCAGGAGCTCTGGCCCCTCTGGCCCCTGCTGTGGCCTCCTGGTTCCCTCTTTCCTCTCTGACCACCCTTCTCCAAGGCCTTTGCTGCCTTGGTGTGTTTCCAACTTCTAAATCGGGGCAAAAACCAGGGCTTAATTCTAGGGTCTCTGCTACTTTAGGGATTGCATCTGCACCAACAGCTTCAACTGCATCTCCCCCAGGATGGCTTCGGATCTCCGTCTCCTGAATTCACTCCTAAATGTCATTCTCTTATGGGTGGGTCCCTGGTTGCCCACCCTCTAGGTGACTGTGTACAAGTCATTTACCATCTCAGGGCCTCAGCTGTTGTAACTATAAATTAAAAGTGGGTGGGCAGGCCGGCCTCTTCCTGTCTCTACTTGCTCCAATAATTGGTGAGTCAGTGATTTTTCGATGTGTGCATTTCCACACATAGATGGACTCATCCTCTTAAAATCATGTTTAAAACCAAACTCACCGCAGGATCCTAGGACACAGCTTCCCCTCAGATTCCTGCATCTGCAGCGGGCTTAGTCGCCCTCCCCGGCAGCACTGATCCTCCCCAGAGGGACGGGGTACTGTCATTTCTTCTCTGTAACCACCACTCCCTAACTGTCTCTCCCTTTCCATTTAAACCACCCCAGCCTAAAACTCAACGCCACTCCCATGGGATGGACTGGGTGGTCTTCCCAGCTCCTGCCCGCTCCGAACAGTTTACACGTTTTCTGCACAGACCTCCTTCAAAGCACTCCCAGGGTCCCAACTGCCCATAGCAGCTCCTTGTCAGCTTTGAGAATCCTTTGAAATGTATGGATCCTCTGACCAGAAAAACGCCTATAGTTTCAAGAGGTTCTTGGATCTCCTGAACCTTATCACAGACTCTTAAGAGATCCCTGTGCCCCAAGTGAAACCAAAGACACCCCCAAAGAATCAAGTCTGAATCCCGCAGCTCTGCTAGCCTGGCCCGAGCCCTCTGTCCTGCCGCACTTTCCCGCACCTCCGGGGCTGAGCCTCTGCTCCAGCCAAGCCATGAACGCAAGAATCTCTGTTATACACTGGGGACTTCTTTGGTCCTGGCCGTTCTCCCCGTCTGAATCACCAACCTCATTCTTTTTCCAGCTCAATCCTTCCTTCAAGTCCCAGCCTGGTCTTGCTTTCTTCAGAAGTGTCTCTGCAGTCCCCGGCCCTTTGTGGGGACTCTCTCTTTGGAAGTCCTAGAGTACGAATCCTCAGTACCACGAGGATAACGTTGTCGTCTTTGTTTTTGTTACATGGCAAGGCTCACCACGGAGGACCAGCATGGCAACTAGGCTGATACACTACACACAGAGGTGTTTGTTGGTGATAATGGATTTCCCTGACAGCAACATGAAGCAGGCTTCCCAAATCACCAACTTTAAGAATGCTTGAAAATAGCTTTTCTCCATCCGGCTGCATACACTCATGTGCTTTTCTAAAATATGGCACGTAGAGCATTGCTTATCCAGAACACCGATCCTGCTGTGATATGCTGATTCTCCAGGTGAGACCGAGAGGTGGGCAGGAAGATGCCAGGGACTGTGTCCTGCAAGCGTACCAAGCAGTGTCGTCAAGATGTGAGAGTGTCAGAGGCAGTGCGTGGCGTGGAGTAGCTGCTCAGTGCCTTAGTTTGTCTTCCTCCTCCCTTCCAGCAACCTTTTATTTTTACTACAGAGCAGGTGGTAGGTGAAAATAGACCAGCACATATTTGTTGCCCTGTTCTAAAACTTCAGGGCGGGGAATTTAGAGGCATAGCAAAAGGATTAGCTATTTCCAGTGAGGCTAAACACCACTCATCAGGGAAACTCCCTGAGGCAGCTACACAGTCCTGTTTGTGCTAGAGAAGACCTGTGGCTTCATCTAACCTACATTTTTATGAATGGGAAAATTGAGGCCCAGAAAGATTAGGACGTGCCCTAGGGTAGTGGCTCGCTGGTGACAAATCCACCACCAAAGAAAGCTCAGAGCCCCAAACTCTCACCTCCAGACACGTTCCTCATTAGCACACAAGAACTCTCCCCCGCCAGACCACAAACTCTGTGCTGTGTTCGTCTGTGTCTGTCACCAGCATCCTGTAGAGTGGATCAGGTGCATTTTGGTCGTACATAGCTTTGTGATGACCGCACACAGCTCACGGTGCCTGGCACAGAAGCCAGGGACTAGGCAGCGGTCCTGACCCTTTTCTCCAGGGACACTGCGGGCACCTTGCCAGGCTGCTGCATCTACACCTAATCGGGAGCAGACTGGCTTTCCCAGCAGACTAGCTCATGTGACACAGTCTGCGCTGGTGACGCTGTGGCACTACATTCGAGAAATAGCTATTGGGCATTTACCAGGTGACATGTGCTGGGTACACAGAGGTAAACAGGACAGAAATGAGCCCTTCCCTTATGGAGAATCATCTAATGGAAAAATGAAAGAAATAAAGAACCAAAGTAAATATACCACCACCTAGTCCAGACAGAACAACACTCTCTGGTGGCTAATCTTTGCCTATTTCCAAGACAGAAAATAAAAACACTACACAATGGGACTCTGATGAAGACAAAAAAATCCAAAGTCAACACATATTACTTTATTTTATCTCAATTGATCTCAATTCCCAAATGTTTGAGCTTCAAAAGGTAAGATTAGGTACCGTTAAGCCAGCCAGACCATCATTGATTTGAAAACCCTGCTCCATGCTACAGGATTGAGAAGGTTGCAGACTCTTTATTAATCTCCCTGTTATCAGCTTGATCTCAGCCTGCTAGGAACCAGCCTGCCTGATTCCCAATTCTGGCCACATCCCTCCAGTCCTCTGGCTTCTGTGTACGAGGCCAGGGCAGCCTGTTAGGAAGTGTGAATTAGCCTGCTAGGAGTGTTCACTGAAACCGTGGGCTGGTCTTCCTTCGTGGAATCGGGAGCCACAAGGAAAGTGGGCTTCATCTATACGTAAGATGCAGCGCAATGGATTTCAAATCAATTAGCTAATACAGCCCTAGCACATCTTCTCTCTTTTTGCCATGGAGAGAAATATGTAAATGAGCCCAGAAAATCGGGGACGGGCCCCTCTCTGAGCCTCCCTCGAGGAACTCCCTCCCTCCTTTCCCCCATCCTCCAAATGAGCCCCTCTGGTGTGCCAGGCACTGTGCAAGGAGCCGGAAGGACGGCAGGGCACAAATCTGAAACGGTCCCAGTCCTCACAGAGCTGTAAGCTTGCAGGCAGGACAGACACCACACAGCAAATACCAAGTGTGTGGAGAGGGGCCAAAGAGAAGCAGAGTGCTCCAGAGGTCTGTGAGTTGCGGCTCCAACCTAGTGGTGCTGCGGCGGTCCTCCTGGGCGAGAGCATCCCATCCTCTTGGCGGGACCACCTTCTCTCTGAGGAGTGTTGGCGCACATTGCTTAAATCATTTGTAAGATGTTTTCATTCAAGGATTCTTTTGTTGTGTGTTGGACCATTTCCCAAATACAGTGATAAATTGTTTCTGTAACTAGGTACCTCTTTGGAGGACCAACTCACTCTGCACAGAAGTTCTGCAAGGAATCTTCGCTCCGCTACCAGGGGGCAGAAGTAAGCCTGGCATATCAGTGCGTAGACTCCAGTCATTCGAAGGTCTGCCTTGTGTTTTGCTAACTAGACTTTATTGACTTAATATTTGACTCACTTAAATGAAAACTTAAATGAATTTATCACACTAGGAATCTTTATATCACTACCATAAATAGAATACCAATATCCCTTGCCCTAAATAGAAAGTGATGGCAAAAATAAATACAATTAAATCCTTGGCTTGCAGCCTGCCCACAGGCTTGCTTTATCTGGAGGAGCAGATTGGTTTTACAAGGCTCCCCTATACTTACCTCCACCACCCCTAGAGGCCTCCCCCCTCCACTCCTCTGCTTTTTATAACTGAGAGTGGAGTCTGGAATTAGACTGCAGGCTGGGCAGGCCACCAAATCCGCTCAGGAACCCCCAGAACTCTAGGGAACTGTTCCTGCTTGTGCCAACTGTGAAGTGCGGCTGTTTGCCGTGTGAGTGATCACATCCCAGCCAAGCTCATTAGAGGGCTTAATGACACAGCCGATGAGTGCTTTGCTGTCCAGCTTCTCTAGAAATTTCCTTCGAGTGCTCCAGTGCTGGGTCAAGGCTGTTTCTGGACACAGTGTGGCCTCCTTAGGCTCATTTAATAAATCAATTCAACCTGTGGTTAAGATTTTTTCTCGCAGTACCTCCTGCCTCGGGCCTCGTTTGGGAGGACAGAGGGAGAGAAGCAGGCTAAAGCCACACGGCCAACCCCCCACCCTCACCCCGCACCTAGGCACACGGCCAGCTATACACTGTGATGAAATTCAAGTTCTTTTTCTATTTACTAAGCGGTTACGCCACCTAAGTCTCAGTTTACTTGTCCACAAAATGGGTTTTGCAGGGGTTTTATAATGTATGAAACAATGTATGAAAAGCTCCTGTGTACACACAGGCATCCAACAAGTGGCTGTAGTACGAATCATTATTCATTTTGCTGACGTCCACTTGAAGGTCACTGTGGGCCAACTCTGTGATGGGCAGTGGAGATACACCGACAAGTTTCCCCCGGTAAGATGGGCCAGGGTCACAGCCTGAAGCGGGGCTCTGCAGAAGGCAGGGAAACCAATCATTGCCACCAGCAGAGTGTGTGTATACATGACCTGGGGTCTTGGTCAGTGCGCATTCAGATTCAGCCAGTTTGGGTTTGGAGTAAGGCCTGAGATGCTACATTCCCACCAAATCTCCATCCGACACCCACGTTGCTGTCCGAGGACCACACTTTAAGTGATGAGGCTCTAGCCCAGTGGTTCTCAAAGTGTGGTCCCCAAAAGGGCCAGCGGCAGCCACAGAACCAGATAGAGATGCAAATTCTCAGGCCCCACCCCAGACCTGCGGAATCGGAAACTCCAGGGTGGGGCCCAGAGCTGCGTTTTTAACAAGCCCTCCAGCAGGTTCTGATGTTCTTTCAAGTTTGAGAATCAGTTTGGCATTTCACACCTTCCGGAATCCCCCTCGCTCGCTCATTCCTGCTGTCTTTCGGGAATCCCGTGGCTTGAGCCTAAAAGGGAAGTGACAGCTGCATCCCACCTCTTTCCAGCCCAGTAGGAGCCAACTCTCAGGAGCTGGATTTTGGGACTGTTTTCAGGTGCACCCTTGAGCCAAAAACACTGAAGAGACCACCCCTACGCAGGTGGTACATGAAGAAAGGGGCCACTGGGAAGCTGCATCGGGGAGGGAGGGGACTGGGCTGCCCTGGCCCCACCTGAGTGTCCCCGTCACTCTATGCCCTCCATGCAGCTCATGCTCTTATGAAACCTCACGGGCACCCCCACTGAATTTAGGCGGGCCGGCAGGCCAACAAGTATTCGGAGTGGCTGGAAAAAAACTCCACATATCTGCACTTTCCACAATCCTAAGTCCCAGGTATTTGGGCCACTTCCAGCAAGTGTATCCAAACAGATTCACAGCAAAGTCACGGTGTGTGTATTTTTCTAATTCTGCCTTTATATCTTTCCTCTTTTTTCCTCCCTCCATTCCCTCCCTACCATGCTTTTTGGCATTATATTATTTTTTAAAATTAAATAATACTCACACTGATGTTGCTTTGTTTAAAACCACATCTGTGCTCTTAAAATAAATCAACGTGTCCTGAGCACCTGCCAGGCACTCTTCTGGCCGCTTTCCTGTGTGTGTGTGTGTGTGTGTGTGTGTGTGTGTGTGTGTGTGTAAACTGGCAAAATGCATATAACCTAAAATTTACCATCTTAACAAGTATAAATTCCGGTGGCATTAGGTACATTCATATTGTTGTGCAGCTATCACCACCTTCGGTGTCCAGGACTCTTCCTCTTGCAAAACTGAAACTTTATATCCATTAAACATCTCCCCACTCCCCCTCCTCAACCCCTGGCAACCACCATCCTACTTTTTGTCTCTATGAATTTGACTAGTCTAGGTAACTTATGTAGGTGGAGTCATACGCTTACTATCAACTTACATATTTGTCCTTCATGACTGGCTTACTTCACTTAGCACAATATCCTCAATTGTACCGTGTTGTACCATGTGTCAGAATTTCCTGCCTTTTTAAGGCAGAATAATAATCTGTGTATGTGTGTGTATATACAGGAACACAGGTGTACAAATATCTCTTTGAGGCCCTGCTTTCAATTCTTGTGGATGGTATGGTATCCCCAGAAGTGGAATTGCTTGATCTTATGGTAATTCTACATTAAATTTTTTAAGAAACCATCATACTGTTTTCCTTAGTGACGGCACCATTTCACATTCTCATCATTTGTGTTTTATTTAATCCTCAGAACACTGTGAGTTGGATATTATTAATCCCATTATACAGACTAGGAAACTGAGACTCAGAGAGGTAAGCTCACTTGCCTGAGGTCACACAGGTAATAAGCGTTCTCCCAGAGACTAGAGCCTCAATCTGCTAATAGTAGCTTCCAGCTGCTCCAAGGGTGTGGCCCACTGTCCTGAATCAGGAGCCAGCTTTGAGGAGAACTTGTCAGTTCTTACACATAGGAGAAAAGTCAGGCTCCAGGTTGGGAGAGATGAAGAACTAAGCGAGTCATTCTCACACTCTGCTGGGGGGTAGAGCCATGGTGGGCGGCTCTGGCAGGCTGGGGAAGGGGTTATGGAGGTGTGGCTGGCTCCATCACCAAGGCTGAGCCAGCTGTCAGCATGCTGCCCTTGTGTCCTGCCAGCCAAGAGGCTCCCTGCCCAGGCCAGGACAGAACACCACCCGGAGTCTCTCTCTCATCTTCCTCTTTGCTTCTGCTGGGAACCAAACATTCTGATTAGGGTACAATTTGGGCATCATCCAGAGTCCACTTAAAGTCAAGTCCCAAATTTTGGGACCCTCAAGAGGTGGAGGTGGAGGGCCTACACTGCTTACAGGAAAACAGCAAACAAAAGTCACCTGCCCTATCAATTTACCAGCTCATTTTCCCCAGACATCTTATGTGCCCTGCCTTCATTATTTAAGCGATGCTGGCATTTACCAAGAAAGAAGGTGTGAATTAACTCTGGGTATCACTCCTCCGAGTGCAGCCAATATTCTCGTTCTTGAAATTAGAGCTGGAGAAACCTAATAGCAAGCTCCCACACCTGGCCGGGCAGAGCCCAGGTGTGTCTGCCCCTTCCTTGGTGTCCGCTGAAATGCTGTGCCCAACGGTGATGGCCGCCATTCTGTTTGGGAGGCTATCTCACATCCATGAGTCTCTTCCATAGCCTTAAAAAGCTTCCAGCGCCCCTTTGTGAACTCTTGTGGTACAGAATATGGGACAGAGCGTAGGAGGTCTGGGGCAGGAGGAATGGGAGCAGGCAGCCAGGTAACTTCAGTGCAAAAGAGTGGCTGAGAGCAGGTGGGCCTGGAGTCAGGCGGACCAGGTTGGAATCCCAGCTTCTTGTTTTCCAGCTGTGTCACCTTAGCGAGTCCCGGAACCTCTCTGAGCCTCCATTTCCTCACCTACAAATGGGTGAACAGGGTGGCTGGGAGGATTGAGGGAGATGACCGCTGTGAGCTCTCAGCAAAGCAGTGTTACCTGCAGGAAATGGGGCTGCCTCTCTCCCTCCCTGCCTCGCCAGGCTGCACCCAGTGTGGGGAAGCTAGCACGAATCCTTCTGTCTTTCTCTAGAAGAAAATTTCTCCAGGCCTTAATCATTTGTTTTCCTTCTCTCAGCATCTCTCTCTCTCTCTCTCTCTCTCTCGTAATGAGAAGGTCAAATGAATGCTGTGCTCCAGAGCCACTCTGATGGGACCGGGAGGGGCAGGGAGGTGGCTGGAGGAGAGGGGACGCGGGGGCAGAGGCAGAGCGGTGTGCCCGGTCTCCATCCCTCATTAAGGGGTTTTGGAGCTGGCAACCCTAAATTGCATTGATCTTTTTGGCTGTCACATCCCATTATGGCCTGGGCCCCAACATGCCATCCCTTAAGCTGCCCTCAGTGCTGCATCTCGGGTTTCTCCCTCCCACAGGCCTTTGGGTTTTCAAGGTTCACCCCTTGGAAATATGAGCACGAATATTTTCCCCATTGGACATCATTTTTGGATCATCATCCTTGTTCCCTGGAGCCTGGGTTCAAACCCTAGCTCTGCACCTTACTAGCTGTGTGACTTTGGCCAGGTTATTGAACTGCTCTGTGCCTCAGTTTCCTCATCTGTAAAATGGAGATAATAATAACATAGACCTTATTGGATTGTTAGGAGAGTTATGGGTGTGAATACAGATTAAGTGCTTAGAATGTCATTTGGCACACAGCAGACACATGCAAAAAACGACTTGTTATTCTCTGCTGGCATCAGACTCTATGGGGAAAAGCGTGTGAAGAGTGAGGCTGCGTTTCCCGAAGGAAGCCCCTCAGTGTGCCTGGAGAACACAGAGCCCAGACTGTTGGATTGCAAGGACCAGTAACATGTCCAGGAAATTGGCATTGGGGTGTTAGGATCGGGTTAGCAACCTTCTCGCCAGGGAGGAACATTATAGCTACCATCACCCTCTTTCATAAAAGAAAGGACATCTCAGTACCCCAAAGAAACACAGAACATCCTCTCAGAATATACAAGAGCTCTTCTCTGGCAATGACAGCTGGCAACTTGAAACTATTAATAATCACGGCTACGTTGTCTTTTTCTTTTTTCTTGTCTTTCTCCTTTTGGGTCGCTACCCATCTGCAGATCAGCATTTGGGCACCACTGACCCAGGGGTTCTTTCAACCTCGCACCATGGACTAAGAGGCTAGAGGAGGGAGGGGGAGGAAAAGGAAGAAGAGGGGGAAATTGTTGCCTTGAAACTGAAAAGGGACCAGGAAGCAGAGCTGAGTCCCTCTGTGTTTCTCCAATAATAAAAAAGTGCTGGGAAACCCTTTGGCAGAGCCGAGCTTCATGCTCACAGAGCAGTTTGGGAGCTCAGACGCACACCCACGCGAGGATTCCCGAGGGGAGCAAATCAGCATCCCAAGTGCTGGGAAGTGCCGGGCGGAGCCACGGCTGCCAACATGTAACCCAGACACATGTCATGTGGGGGCCACTGCTCTCTCCCCAGTTGGAACCATTCCCTCCGAGCCCGCCACAAAGTCAGCGACAGCCAAAGCTGAGAAAACCCGGGGACCAACAGGTCCCGTCAGGACACCAGCGGCTTCTTAGCAGGGTGACGAATTGTAGGCGACTGGGAGAACATAAAACCAGCCCAGCTGCCACCGAAGAGGGAAAGTGACTAATCTTGACACTTAGGGACAAGCCTCAGCACCAGAGAGGTGGCAGTCAGGCAGCCACAGGGGATGGAGCCTTGCCCTGGGGTGCCTCCTGGGGAGATGAGCCTGTCCCTGTCCCCTGGCACCTGACTCACCCAGGTGGGGCATTCAGGTTCCTCTCCCTCCCCATCTGTCTCTCGAACTCATTTTTGCTTTCGACAGCTGAGAGGATGAGGCTGCTCAGCTCAACCAGGGTCCATGCAGCTGCCCCATGTCTGGCCCCATCGTCTTGATCCCCTGGCTTGACTAGTGTTCTAAAATAAAAATACCACTTTCAAGTGCTTAATAAGCAAAATCTTTGAGATGACACACACTGACCTGACCTTACATTTCTTAGTCTCTCAATGTCTCAAACACTCAGCTTCCAGCATCCTTCCTGGGGACTGGCCCTTGGAAGGAAACAGCTGGCCCCAAGTCCCTGGTCTTCTCTCAGTGCCGGTATGGAGGCCCTGCAGGTGATCAAGGTGGACAGAGCTGGCTCATCCGTCCTCTCCAGTCAGAAGGAGGGAGGCAGCCACGGTGGCACTGTGGGCAGCAGAGGGCTAGCAAGGGCTCTCTGGAGAATCAAGAGCTGGGCAGAGGCTTGGAGTCTGGGCTCTAGATCTTTGCTTCCTAACCAAACAGGCAGTGGGCAAACACACCACTGATCCTCCTCCTTTACAAACCAGAAAGGAGCTTTCATTTCCATTGGCTGTGCCCTTTGCTGGGCTGTGCCTTCTGTGCTAGATACATAGGAAAAAGTGGATCTTGGACCAAGTGGAGGGTGTGTAATATTAGAATCGTATGAACCTCTTGGGGCAGAGGGGCTGAGTGTTTATTTTTGCCATATCCTAGGCCCAAGTTTGTTCATTCAAAAAATATCTTACAGCTTCCTTTACTAAACCATATACTCATCACCTGGGGCTGGAGAAAAAGGATGGATGAGGCATAATCATGGAATCCATCTCCATAGGATGCCAGCACGATGGCAACTAACCCAGACTGCCCAAGGAGGGCATGGGGTCTGGGAAGGCTTTGCAAAGGAGGTGATATGAGGCCTTGGCGTTGAAAGAGGAGACAGAGCAGTCTCCTGGGAGGAAGGACCTGGGAGGAGTGGGGGAGGGGGAGGAGAAGGCCGGAAGAAGGATAGTGTGTGCAAGGAGGGTGCTCCAGAAAGGAGGATCGGCATGTGCAAAGGCACAGAGGTATAAAATCATGGTACGCCCTTTGGAACTGTGAGCAACACGGAATGGCTGGAGCCCAGGGAGGCCAGGGAGAGATGCAAGGGCAGGATTATGCATTGCTTTGTATGCCTTGCTGAAAGCAATGGGAGCCTTTCTAGAATCCACTCTCTCTAAGAAGTATTTATAATTTGCAATTTATAACATTCCCAATTTGTGAAACCTAAAACAATTTTAAAACCTAGCAACCCTGCTTTACAAGGGGAAAGAGGCCCTGAGTGGTGAATTGGTTTCTAAGATGGATATCCATTTACAATTTAAATTTGATGCTAGGAACAGTTGGCAACAAGGACTTGGAGGCAAGTGAGTTAAAACCAGCTCCTATTTTATCCTCCAATCATGTCTACACTTGAGTGAAGTACACCAGGACTGGGGAGAAGAATGGACTTTAAAAAAAAAAATTGCATCTTGCATCGCCTTGAGCAATCATGTATACTCCTTACAGAGTGCCTGGACTGCACCTGCTCAAGGTCATTTTCCCTCCCATCCACCTGCACTCAACCACTGAACAGCGCACTCACCTCGCTCTCAGCTGGTGGCAGCCGTTGCCGCCTGCTCAGGGATCTAGTCACGGCTGACGGTCAGAGCTAGTCCCACCTCGTCTAGTACTTTTCCAGACAGGGCCTGATGTTTGGCTGCGGGGAGCTAGGAACCCTGGCCATGATGTACTGGACAGCATCAGTTCTGATCATTCAGATGTCCATTCTAATAGGATGGTGTCAGAGAGGGACCATTTGTTAGATGTCTTTACGATCACCCCTGCTCTGTATGTCCAGGTGCCCAATGGTATGACGTGTAGAATCCGGGAAGGCCCATTCCATTGACATCAGAATCAGGCTGGCCACGGAACAGAAGCTTTCCCTCCTGCAGAAGCTTTAGTCCAGGGCTCTGCCTGTTAATGCCATCCTGTCCTCTAGCTTTGGCACTGAACTTGGTTGGACCAGAGGGACGTTCTGAAGGGATGAGCCCTGAGTTCCCCTCAAGTCCTCCTCATCCATCTTCTCTCTTGCTAAATTACTAAAGGGGAAACTCGGAGACCAGACCAGTTTTCTTTGTTTAAGAAAACTTAGGGCCTTTGGAAGAACTGTGGGGGATGAGTTAGGAAGACTAGTCCTGAGAACCATTCCCCCAATATTAGTGCAGGGGAAAAATAATTCAGAGGACAGGGCAGTCTAGCATGTCTGTCAAGACCATGCAATTTGGCCTCCCATAGAGCCAGGGGCAAGCACTTGCCTTATCACTAGCAAGTTATGCAACCTCACCAAGCCTCAGTTTCCTCATCAGTAAACTGGGATGGCAACAGTAGCTCCCTTAGAGGGATTTGCGGGAACCTAGAGGATCCAGTGAATGAGTTCTTCAAAGCAGTTAGCACAGCATGTGGCACACACAGCTCAACACACAGGAGCTCTTAGTGCTACCGGTACGTGACCTCCGGGTTGCCATGAGGATGCAACGTGTTAATGTCTAGAAAGCACTTGGAATGCTCTTGGCTCACAGCAAATGCTCAATAAATGCTAACCATCATCATCATCTTCATCATTGTCATGATTGCCATTGTTATCATTCCTAGCCACTCATCTCCTCTTTAACCAGAGTTCTCTAACTCCCTTAGGGGCAGAGAAGCTCATGTGGGGACTATAGCATTGGGTTATCAGAGAGGAGACCTGCGCAAGCCTGCCTCACACTTAACCAGTCAGGATGTGATCTTGGACAAGTGATGTTACATTTCAGAAACAAATTTACCCCAATTGATTAAAAAAAAAAAAAAAAGGTTTCTATAGGGGGAGCTCTATGCTGCTTTCCTGTCCCAAGGCTCTGTGAGTCTCAGCTTTGTCCAAGGATGCCACCTGTGCCCATCACCGCGGCAAACTTGGAAAGACATTCATCCAACAGATGTTCATTAAATACGTCTTCTGTGTGCCTGGGGCTGGGGACTCCAGCAATGGGCAAGGCAGCCATGTCTCACACTCCCCTCGTGGAGGTTACACTCAAGATTAAAGCTCAGGGACAACCAGAAGAAGACTAGCTTACAACTTGGCCCAATGACTCTAAAACATGGGAGGCTGCCTGAGTTGGTCAGCAGCTGTTTTACCAAAGCCCCACCCAATTTCTGGCTTAGAATTTGAATTCACTCCTTGGCCACTAGGCAGGACTCTCTGGATGCTTTGCAGGGAACTTTCTATGTTTTCTTTTCTGGTTCGGCCCCATCTGAATGAGAGCAAGAGAGTCAGAAATGGAACTTTGAAAGTAATCACTTAGCTCAGGGGACATGTCTCTCAGAAAAAGCCCCTAGAGGAAAGGCCTGCTCCTCACCACATGGTATGTAAGTCCTCAAGCAGGCCGGGGTCTCAGAGATGACCACATTAAAAAGCCTCATGTTATAAGAAAGGGAATCAGAAAGGCGAACCTCGGTTTTATTCTTCCAGACAATACACAGATAATCCACTTTCTTCTTTTACTTTTCCTTTCTTAATCCTTGGAAATTTTAGCCCTGAAAGAGGTTCCCTCCCTCCTTCCTTCCTTCCTAACAGATCACAAGGTCCCACTGTTCACTGCCTGTCGCAGAACCGTTGTTTTCTCCCAGGGACCGACTCTGGCAGGTGATTTGTAATCCTTCCTAGCACAGGTGGAGAACAAGTTGGGAAGGGGTGGTGCAGGGCTGGTGCAGCAGCGGCGTGGTCTTGAGTGTGATTCAAGGTCTCTGGAAGGCATATGGTGAGGAACACAGAGCCCTCTCCACACCCTCGCTGGCCACTGTGCCAGGGCACTGATGGGCACAGAGCCCAGCTGCTCAGAGTTGGGGTGGTTCCAAGGACTAAATAAGTGACTGTGTGTCAAACCCTTACTTGCGTGCAAGCAGATGGAAGTTGCTGTTAGGATTCCCATCTAGGATCCCACGTCTTTCCTCCCCTAGCCATGGCAAATCCAGATGTGCCCCCATCCCTCCGGGTTAAATACGTGTGGGGCCGGCCATGGCGGGCACTGAAGTGTTGGTCCCAATTACACATCATGGAGAGTGTCCATCCAAGGCAGCCACATCAGACTGGGAGAGGGGGGTGACTCAGGCCTGGGTCCCGACTGCTCAAGCCAGAGGACGAGAGGCAACAGAGGGAAGAAAGATGCCATAGAAGATGACACATTTGACCTGTTTGACAATTGTATCCTAGAATCAGCCCGGGCAGGGACAGAATAAAAAGAAGTAGGGACCCCCAAGTGAAACAGGTCCCAGGGGACACACCCACAGGAGAAGAGCCCTCTGTGTGTGTGTGTGTGTGTGTGTGTGTGTGTTTGTAAATGCCCTCCTTCTTAGCTCAGGCCTTGGAGCTTATTCCTCAATTCCCTGTTGGAACAACCTGAGGTGGGAGTGCATGCTTCGCGATGCATTTGGCAGGAAAGCGCAACATTATGTGCAAAGCGATCTCTGGACAGCATGTTAAAAATTAAAAGTCCCCAGCATGTAGAAGGTAGTTGGTAAAAGTTCAGTGAAAGGATGAGCTAAGGATGCCTGCATGAGCACAGCACTTCCCTTTTTACAGCAGAACAATGGGCAGCTGCGGGTCCTTTCCTCGCACACCGTCAAAGGCGGGCAAGAGATCTGCGCCAGGCAGAGTCCACACGTGAGAAAAGAAAGCGGGGAGCCCAGGGAAGGCCCCCTCACTGCATCTTCCCTCATCCCAGGACGTGACTTGTCTGGTTTCCAGCCACGTTTTTGAGGCGAACAGCTACGGAAAGTAGCATGTTTATCTCTGCGTGGGAGCTGGTGGCACATCGTGTATTCAAAGAACAGCATTTGTGAAAGTTTTCGGAACTCTTGGGGAAATGGAGAATGGGAGGAAAAAGAGGCAGAGAGAGCATGGAGTTCACAGAAGGAATTCTGGGGAGACACGCAGAGGCGGGAGGAAAGGGGAGAGCAGGAAGTGTCACTTGCCCCACCTTTTGGTCCTTAGGGTCTTGGCATCCTGGGCCCAAGATTGGCATCTCCCTTTGGAGGGACCTGACAGCGTGGCGGGCCCTCAACTCTCGCTGATAACAAATGAAATAACAAACGGGACAAAGGAGGGGCGCACGCGGTGCAGGACTCCTGAAGAGCGCATGTCTGGGCACAAATCCCGCAGAGGAAGGGACTTTCTGCCCTCTCTGAGACCTCATCTTTTCCCTGGCCAGGGCCAGGAAGCTCTCCTCCGGCTTCCTCAGCACCCCGGCTGCCTCCCTACCTGTCCTTCGCCCTTTAGAGGTTCCGGAGAGAGGCCAGGCCCGGCGTGCAGGAGGCTGTGGGGCGGGGCACAAGTCTCAGCCTCCGGGACACACCACCGGTGCGTCCCGCTCCGCTAGTGCGCGCTCCAGGAAGTCTTGAGCCAGGAGGAGCGGAGGCTTGCGGCACCGCCCCACCTCCGGAGTGATTGGGAGAAAAGCGAGGGCGAGATCGCGCGCCTGGGAGCCCAGAGCGCATCGGGCGGTGGTACAGACTGCCCCAAAAGGTCTCGGTCTCTGCGCTGCGAGCGCAGAGGGACCCGGGGTCGCCGGGATCGCTGCAGGTTGGCTGAGCGTCTAAAGCCAGGCAAGGGCGGGGGTCTCAGCCCAGCCCCGCGCGCCCTGTTCTAGCTGTGCCACCCCTACGCCTGGCTTCTGGGCCGGCGGGAGGCGCGTGTGTCTGTGTGTACCGGGGACATTCCCCTTCCCCAGAGCCGGTGAACAGCCCCGCCCTCCGCTCCGGCCTGGGGAACCCCTCCCCCAGCTCAGAAATCCCCGCGCGCCCCCTGCCCACTTTGCCAAGGCGAGAAAGCGGCCGAGCTGGAGACAAAGAAACTCCTGCCTCCCTCCACTCTCGGCCCCTCGGCCGGCCCGAGACACTCCCCGGCGCCCTCCCTCGACCCCGGCGACACTGCGCTTGGACACGCCAGGAAAGGGGGGAAGGGTGGTTGAGTCCGCTTCCCGACGCGGGCCAGCTGGGGGCTGCCGATGAACCCCGCCCGGGGACACCCCACAGCAGCCGCGCCCCCACCCTCCGTTCCCCAAACCGTCCCGGGCCCCCGGCACCGCTACCCCTGCCCAAACCGTCCCCACCTCTCCAGTGAAGCGACAGGGGGGCGCGGCGCACACAAAGCGGGTGAAGGTGGAGAGTACGGGGGGAGGGAGAGATCCCGCCAGGGCTCGTGGCACGGCGCGGGCGCAGCTATTTACCCGATTTCTTCTTCGATCTCCGAGATGTCTGCGAAGATGAGGAAGACCACGAGCAGCGTGAGCGCGGCGAGCATCCAGCTCCGGAACTGCAGCTGCATGGTGGGTTCGCGCCCGCCGGGACCCACGCGGGCCGGCGCGAGGAGCAGGGGCTGGAGGGCGCAGCGGCGGGCGCCGGAGCCTCCGCGCGCCGCGCGCAGCGGGTCAGACACCCTGCGCTCCGGGCGAGTCCGGGCCGGCGGCGGCGGCGGCAACAGACAGGGGTTGCTCAGGCGCTGCGAGCCCGCTCGCTCCCTCTCCGCTCCCGCCCGCCCCTCCTCTCCCCTCCCCTCCCTTCCCCCGCCCCGCGCCCGGCTCCGCGCGCAGTTTGACAGCTTTGCTCCGCGCCTCTGCTCCCCTCCTCCCACCAACTCCAGCGTCCAGCCTCTCGCCTTCGCTTCTCCCGCCCGGCTTCGTTCAGTTCCCGAGGTGCGGGGATGCGGAGGGAGCCTACCACTCCCGGCCTGGGGAGGTTGGGCTCTGGGCACCGCGTGCCACCAGCTACCGAGGTGAGCCCAGGGAAGAGCGCACACCGCCTGGCGCACCCGGCCAGCTGGCAGACGCCCTCCCTCGCCCGCTCTTTGTCCAGCGCCCTCGCTTCCTCGCAAAGTTTTCCCGACACAAAGACCAACACCTGGGGACAGCCCCCAGCGCGCGCCAAGAAGGCGGTTTCAGCCAGACAGATGTTTCAGCAGTTGACGAATTCGGAGTGGAAGTGGGGGAAGGGGAGGGGAGAAGAAATATCCAAGTCAGGCCAACTTCGACAGAGATGCTCATTGCAATTTGTGGGCGAGGTGCTTTGCCCGAGAGAAAGCACTTCCTCCACGTGGTCATCTTGGTCTCCATTTTTAGACCTGAGACTGGTCCGGAGACCTCTCTGAGTTGCCCTAGGTCAAGGCGGTCCTGGCTAGAACCCTGGGCTGCTGCTCCAGTGGCTTCTCTACCTACAGTGGCAGACTCAGCGCCCGCCCTGCCTCGGCCCTCCTGGTGCTGATTCCGGTGGCCTTCATTTCCCCAGCTCTTACCCTCACCTAGCAAAATCAATAACCACCTGGAGCCCTATCTTGATCAAAAAGCCTCATAGAAAAATATGGCTCCCACAAGAGGTAATACCCCCCCACCCCCCGCTGAATATTTTGCCCTTTCCCAGCCTTAGACAGTTTAACTCAAATTACATTTCGAACCAACCATTCGCCTGGGGTGGGAAGGGCCCCATTAAGTTTTACTGGAATTAGATAATTACCTTTTTTTTTTCTTGCACTAATTGTAACAATCCCTGAAATCAGGAAACATAACTTTTGAAACATGATCATCTGGGTTATGAAAGGGTCCTTGGGGTGTGAGTGTTGGGGAGGAGTCCTGTTGGAGCAGTTGTGTGGAAGGGCCTCACTGCTGGAAAGCACAGGAGAGTGAGGGGAGGGGCAGGCTGGCTATGCCCCCAGGACCTCTCAGAGGGGTTTGGGGAAAAGCTGGCAGCAGCCAAGGCCCTTCAGGGCGATGGTGGGAACATAAGAGGGCCTTCTGATTTCCCCAAGGAAGCACCACCTGTGGCCTGTCCTTTCGCCTCTAAGGAGGGGCAGGAAGGAGGCTTCCAAGCTGGGAGGCTGCTGGATTTTTTTGACCTTAGGAGCCAGGAGTTCCCATCCCACTACCTAGAGAGCAGGACAGGGACGCAGCAAGGAGGTGGGGGAAAGCTCCATGTCACCTCCTCTGAGTGCTGAGAGCAGATGTCCTCCCCTCCCCAGTAGGGGTGCACCGATTCCCATCCCAGCCCCTCGCCAAGTCTGTGCACCTCTGCCCCTTTCACAGAGAGCTCCTCAGGAATACCGCGTATTTTTCCTGCGGTGAGACTTTCTGGTATTGAGAGCTGTGTTGGACGTCATTCTCCCTGTCAGAGGAGGGGGCAGGACAGCAAAAGAGGGTTTCCCATCAGTGCAGTCGGCCGCGTGGTCCAACCATCCCGTCTCGGAGTTTGTTGAGCGCCTAGAATCTTTCCCTCTGTCTTGCTTGATGGGGCTTAGGAGTTGTGGAGTTGTTTTCATTGTCACTTTGTCTTGTTTTTCTGAGATAATGGTTAGGACAACTGAGTAGGGAGAGTAAGAACAGGGTGCACCCGACATGCCACTGAACATTTCAATCTCTCCTCCATTCACTCCAAGACTCAGCAGTATTTACTGAGCACCTACTTTGTGCCCTCTGTGCTAGGGGCAAGAGAGAGACACTTCTAGTTTCCTGCCCTCTAGTGGCTCCCTGTTCAGGAGGAAGGCAGACCTGCAAGTGCCTAATCGTGATAGGGGATGTGAGCTACCGTAGGGCTAAGGTCTCCTGACTAGTTTATGTTAATAATTGATTAATAAGATCACCCCAAAGAGCAAGAAGAAGCTGGCCATCCTCCTCCTCCTTAGCTCTCTGCTCCTTTACCAGCTACACCCTTACTAGGCAGAACATCATGGAGGTTGCTGTGATCATCAGGTCAGATAAACCTCACTGCTGTAAGCACTATCACAGCTGAGTCCATTTTTGTTTCCTATTAGATGACCACGTTCCTATCTGAGGCTCAGTCGTCCACCTTTGCACCCACCAGAGAAGGGTCATTAAGAGTGCCAGGAAAAAGTAGAACATTTTATTGAACAGTTCCATCCCTTATAGAGAAATCCTTGTAACCAGACCCCTAGAGCAATGTCCCTCAAATACATCTGCTGGGAAATAGAAATAGCTTTGTAAGGCAGAGGCTGTCCTTGCAATGGGAGTCGTTGAGATGGGAATTTTCCTGCAGAGTGATGGGGGACCTTGTGATTGTTGACTGTAGAATACTGTCTATGAGCATGTAGATTTTGGGTCTTCTTGGGCCAGCTACTTTAACAAGTGATCTGTGCACACCCACCACCCTTTGCTGTCTCTGAAAAATGAGGTTGTTTCCAGGATCTGGAAAGAGGAGGAATGATTGGCAGCAAATGTCAGACTGCTGATGGAAACTGCCACATGGGCTCACACTTGGCTTGGCCACCCCTCTGTTTAAGCAAGTCCCTTTTCCTGCCTTGGATTTTCCAAGAAACTGGGAGGTCTCACAGTAATTATTTCTTTAGACTAAGTCATTGAATGTTTGGGTTAAAATGCAGGAGTCATAGGGGAGTGACAGCAAATTAAAAGTCATTACTACCCATTAACATTTTAACTCAAATTAATAGAGTATATTAGCTATTCAGGCAACTAGTAAGGCCCTCGAAAATTTGTATTAATGAGAGACAAAGGAGCAGGAGTCTCTGTAGAAGCCCCCAAGGGGCCAGCAGGGTCACACAGTAGTGGGACAAACCTTCTTTGGCTCTGACACTGGCTGACAGCAGTTTGTCCTTCCAGCTGCAAACTCGAGAGTGGGGAGCCACCCAGAGCCTGAATTTATGGAAACTCCAAAACTTTATCTACCATTTACACATCCAACTAAACTCCCCCCTCCATCCCAGCTATGCAAAATTTTTACCTGGAGTACTTTTTGGGAGTAATAAGGTCTATATTGATAATAACTTGTCCAATTTACTGGCTGGGCAGAAAAAGCAAGTCAGGCATGGGAGGGCGTGAGGGGGAGGGGAACTAGCATTTGTCAGCTCATAGGGTGCACAGCACCGATCTGGGCTATTTTCTCCTATTTAATCCTCCTGGCAATCCTTTCATATAGGTATCATCATCTCCATTTTACATTTGAGGAAACTGAGGCTCAAGGAGGCTAAGTTGCCCAAGATAGCTGGGTTGGCAGGGAGGCAGTTTTGATCCAGTCAGCTCCCCGGGGCCTCAGCAACCTCTGAGATCGTGGGGTTGCAATGTCCCCTTCAGCACATGGGGCAGTTCTAAGTGGATTTGTAAACAGGTTCCTCCTTTGATTCTTATTGTATGCCTTTAAGTTCTGGTATGTCAGGATTCAGGGAACAAATCTATCTGCACTCACTGCCCACCTTCCATCATTTGTGAGACTGTAATCATAAATTTCCATTTTCATCTTTCCACATGGAAAAAAAGACTAGCCCTTTCACTCAATTCAGCCTTTATTTTTTAACTCAAGAATAAATAATAATGATATCATCCAAAATTCTGACCTAACACCTTTGAACTCTCTGAGAGAGTGGTTTCGGACATTAAATAAGTCCAACGTGGTAAGGGTCTTGCCTGTTTTCATTATCCCTGAAGGGGAAGCCATGTGTGTGTTGGAGGTAGGATGGGCAGGTGATGTAAACAGGGGGAGTATTACAGTCGGGATAGATTCATAGGCTGTTGTGTTTCTGGGCCTCCAATAACTGGGAGAATCTGCCTGAGCTTGTGAAATTTACACTAAATTTGAAGGTTCTCACAAATGCACCATTTTCCCCTTCAAAACCAGAACCAGAGTGGTAACAATACGTAAAAGTTAACAGGCACATTTGCGTTCCATTTGTAACTTTTATAAATAGCAAAATTATAGTTTAGCCAAAGAAAGAAAAGAGTTATACTCAGGCCATGGCTGTGAATGTTTCTGGGATCATCAGTAAGAGATCTTGGGAGGGATGAGAGCATGAGCTCCATGGTGAGTTGGATGTGATGGAGGGAGGAAGGAATTCATTTCTTCAGTCAGGATTAAAGGCTGTTTTGAACCAAAGCATCAAGTCAGGCATCAGATAGCAGAAAAGAATACAAAGAAATGTTCTTTCCCGATTCTTACCAGGGCTTTGATGAATTACCACTGAGATCTCTGAGTTCTGGCTTGCCCCCTTTTGCCCAGAGTCCAGCATGACCCCTTCCTGGTAGGTGCCCGGGCCAGCGGGGCCCTGCCGGCCTCCCTGGCTCTCAGGCCTGGCTCCTCTCTTAGCCCCGGCTTGGGTCACAGACCTCTGCATTCTGGAGCTGGAAGGGTTGGTAGAGTGGTGCTTTCCTGCTCATTCACTCACTTGACAGGTGTTGCTTCATTGCCTATCATGCATCTGGAATTATGCCAGAGGGATGGGATGTGGTGGCAAATGGGCGGGACACAGCTCCTCCCCGAGTGGTGCTTGGTATCCGGTGGGATTTTCCGGATGAAAAACCTGAGAGCAGAAGACTTGCCCACAGTCCCACCGCTGGTTTCAGAGCTGAGATCAGATCCTAGCTCTCCTGCCTTCTCGTTGAGTTCAGTGCCAGTTCTCCTTCATACACCCTATTTTATCTCATTTCATGATACTTCAATGAGATTGGAAACTCCAGAGGGGTAAGGACTTCTCTCCCTCTTCTGGCTCCATGCTGTCTAGCGCAGTAGGACCTCAAGCAACGCCTGTTTCCACCGTGGCCAGTTTCAAGCCGTCAGTGCCACGTTGTGAAGGCAGAGCTGGGAAGAGATGCGAAGGGCACACCTTGATCAGTGTCTCCACCAAATCCACACAAGAAACAAGATGATCTATAGATCATAGCAAAGGGGAGAAAATAGGATTAGGAAGTGATGAGTTCTGACTATGTGTTGCCTTTGTTTTATGTAAAACTTATTGAGTTGTAAGTTTATACATATTTTAATTTTTAATAATGACTGTGTTGAACAACCAACATGAGCCATATCCAGCACACCACCAGTAACCAGCGGCAACAGAAAGTCCTGACAGTCCCAATGCCTTGGGGAGTATGTGTGATGCAAGGTTATTTCTAAAGCCAGCTCCAGGTGGGATGGTCTCCAAAGGCACAGCAGCATTTACCAGGACGTTAGCCTGCTGGGATGTTAGCACGGAACACCAGACGAGGGAGGGAGCCCCTTAGTGCCAAGTCAGCTCCTTGTAAAATGTCCCTTTGAATCCTCTTGTGCTTCTCCCCTGCCTTAGATGGAGTCTGTGTGGTTGTGCCTCCTCCCTGCCCAGTCCCCGGGTCAAGTTTGACAAGGCAGACTGGGGAAAATGCAGTGCGATCAAGAGACCAGTGCCTTTGTTTGCGTGGGTGTATTAGTTTGGACTGGATTTGACAGTAAACCCAAAGTGCCAGTGACTTATTCAAAACAGAAGTTTATTTCTTTTTCATGCGAAAGTCCCCAAGCAGGTAGCCAGTGCTGGTTTGGTCATGGTTTTTCCCCAAAGTCCCTAGGGATTCAGGTCCTTGCAGCTTTCCTTCCCAGCACCCCTAACGTGGGGGCCTTTCTGGTTTCAATTTCCCATCACACACAGGTTCTGAACAATAGAATAGAGAAAAAAGCCCCTGAAACTTGCCACATGGTGCTTCCACTTATACCCCTTTGTCCAGACACAGTCATGGGCACACCTAGCTGCAAGGGAAGCAGGGAACAAACCCTTATCCTGGGCTTTGATGTGCTCCTCTGAGAATCTGTTGTGGAAGAAGAGAGGGCAGATGAGGGGGACAACAGGTATGGCCTGCCACAGTGGGAATGGAAAAGACCATGTAGGTTTTTTCTCTCCCATGTCAAGCTCTGCACATACCTCCACACTGGCCCTCCTTTATCATTGTGTGGAGCAAGGATTCACCCAAAGTCTCTGACCGGAAACGGCTGAGTTTGTGGGTAAATACGCTGTGTCTGGAGCTGAGCTTTGTTCCCTTTCATCTTCCTATTTCTTAGCACCCCACTTGGTTACATTTACTTCATTGTTTTCACCCTAGGGAAGCAATATAATGGTTTAAAGCAATGCTTCTCAAGCCATCTGTAGTGGAGGATGAGTTTTTTTTTTTTCCTTCTTAAATTTCCAATCATTTGCAAAGCAATCACCCTACTGCCTGACTGGTATTCTGTTCACATCATGTGCCACTCACCACGCACGTTGGACACCCCCAAGCCCTCTTCATCAATAGGAATTGGTGATAGATTATGTGTGCAACAATGTGAAATTGCCACCAAAGCTTCTAGATGCTTGTCCTCAAGTCCCTTACTTATCTCAGCATGGACCAGTAAAACACAGTTCACAGACCAGCGCTGGTCCATGGACCACGTTTTGAGAAATTCTGGTTTAGAGTTGATTTCAAGATCACACATACCAGGGTTCAGAACTTATCTATCTCTTGTTATTTGTGTGATCTCGATCTCTCTCAGTTTTAGTTTCCTTGATATTAAATGGAGATGATACTAATATCATGAGTTTTAGTAAGAACAAACTAAGATAATATATTTAAAGTACTTAGTAAAATGTTAGCATAAAGTAAGTGCTTATTACATACAAATCTTTATTATTTAGGGTGATGCAAAAATAGAGATATATATACACACACATACATATATACATACACATAAGAAACAGTAGTTATATCGGTGTGGTGAAATTTGGGTTGATCTTGGTTTTTCTTCATATTTTTCCTGTTTTATAAATTTCCTACGATGATCATAAATTACTCTGTAATCAGGAAAAAAGTAATTAAAATTTCTTATGCCTATTCTCTGTGCACTGAGGTTTTTTTTTTTTGCCAGAGTTTAATATTCTTTCTCAATAACTGAATATAAACACATATTTAGTAAAATTGGTTTTGCAAACAATTTCCAACCTTTCTTTGATGTTTTGTTAAGCACCTACCTAATATTCATATTGCAGTTTCCAATGGAGGAAAACACAGTCTGCCAAACGTCTGCCTGCTGGCCCTGGAAGCAAGGAGACGCTTTAGGGCTCCCCTCTTGCATGTTCTTCCCCTGATGCGACCTCCTCACCACCCAGCCTGGACCTCTCTGTTGATTGCTCTGGGTCACAGTGAAGCCCTGCTTCTGAGCAAGGGGGTGACCCAGAGACAGGAGGTGGCGGCTTCACATCCACGTGGCACTCCAGTCCCACCAGCCGGCACAGGCGGAGAGGTCTGTGTCTCTGGCCTCCTCCCCACTGCTCACACTCCACTGCCGGTGGGTGATTTTCTGCAGGTGACAATCTGGGGGATACATTAGTACCAGAATGATAACCAAGAGATCCTCCTTCTCCAAATCTTCACAAATCAAGTCCTCGGTGAGGCCTTCCAGTCATCCCATGCTACACAGCTTTCTTTGAGAAGAATTGTCCTCACCTTGCATGCAGTGCAGAGACCACCACATATTTTGGAATAACTCTTTTTTTTGGTCTAAGAGAAAATTTATTGAGCTGAAAAAGCAGAGAGTAATTTAAGCTTCCTTGGATACATTCTTAGAGATTTGTAAAACCCAACTTGTCTCCAACTCTTCCAAACTCTAAGAGGGTATTATTATGACTACTTAACACTTATTATTGTTAACATTTGTTTGGAAAGACTCTCTTTATGACCTAGTAGTGTTGCTGTGCTTTTGTGTTACAGATATTCTTTAGGGTACACGGGAATCCCATGTCTAACTGAAGCTTAGAGTCCATGTTTACTGAGAGGGAGATAATTTTGACAATTCTAAGTGATTACAGAGATTTGTAGTGGTGTATCTGCCTCTGTGATGACATGTTACTGGTAACAGCTATGATTTATTCACTTCCAAATCCCTGGGCAGTGGCAGAACCCCTTGATCCAATGGGGAAAACGCAGTCCATTTTGCAGATTTCTGGAAATTTGCTGAGATAACGAGATAGTGTTGAGTGGCTGCTCTTGGGGTTCAAAAGCAATTTACTAAATTTCCCGGAGTGGCTGGAAGAAGCCGCGGCCTCGAGCCATCCGGCATCACTGGAGGCGGACTGGACACATCACAGCGACTCCCATGAGCATCCAAGTTACACATTGAGTCCCAGAAAGGCGTGGGCCTGAGAGAGAGAGGAACACCAGCCTGAGCTTTGCATTTGCTTTCAAAGAGGAAAAGCTGGAGGGGGCGTTGGTCTCAGAGATAGAAAGTTTTATAGGGGGCTATTACACTCCTCTAAATCCCTATAAGATCTTTGGCCAAACTCTAAATTTTACCAGGGGGACCCACTGGCTCAAGCCCACAGATTTAGCTCCTGGTGCGGATTGAGGTTCTTGTCTGTGTGGGGAGAGCTCAGGAGGATCGGAGACCAGTGACAGCCAGAGGCCTCGGAGGACTTTCTTAACCAACGTCCCCCTCTGTCCATGTTTCTCTGTGTGAATGGTCCCCATGTGGACTGGCGAGTACACGTGCGGTAGTAACCGCGTTTATTCTGTCGTTTTTAAGGGACTTCATCTGGTATAAGAAGCTCCCATGTTTCCAGCATTGTCATTCCACCTTTCCAACTGGATCACTAACTTCCTGGCTCTTGCGTATTTTAGAAAAGCTTTTATTTTCTGTAGTGCAGCTCATTTCAAAAGATAATATTCACTTGTGGTTCAAGGCTTAGCAAAAGAGAACACATCCTTCGTTCCCCTTTATACCGCCTGTCTGCCAGCCTCTGGGAGGAGCAGATTCCTCCCTGCAGGACGAGTGCCCGTGGCTCAAA
Organism: Lepilemur ruficaudatus; assembly: GCA_963574885.1. Lineage (NCBI taxonomy): Eukaryota > Metazoa > Chordata > Mammalia > Primates > Lepilemuridae > Lepilemur > Lepilemur ruficaudatus. Next base: position 29,309 of record CAUYRT010099108.1, on the reverse strand, counting down.
CCACAGCTGGCCCCTGGCAGAGGTGTGCCAACAAAGGAAGAAAACAAAAGCGAAGCTGCATTCATTTCAAGCTCCATTAGGGGCATGCAGTGGGTGAGGAAATCAATGGGAAAGATGAAGCTGGCAGGAAAAGAACTTCTTTTTCTCAGTTTTTATAATGGAATTGACCACAAATAATGACGGGGTATAAATCACTAAGCAGCACCCATTTTAAAAATAGAGAAATTAAAAAAAAAAATCACATGCAACACACAGTTTTTAGGGTCATTTCTAAAGCACAGCTAAAAAAGATGATAACTGCTGCTTTGTTCTTTCTGTCTTCACGTGGCCAAATACCAGCCGGGACCCAGGGTACGGTGGCAGCTGGCCACTGTCATAGTGAGATGCTTTGTAGGAAGTAGGAATTGTTGTTTCCAGGTCACTGCAGCCATTTGAAAAGATAAACTCTTAAGTATCAATAATATTGATGATTCGTCATAATTTGCTAGATAATAGAAAAACATTCTGCAGTTTTGCTTTCAGAAGCCAGTAAAGAGAGATCTTCCTTTGAGAGTGGTTAACCACCCAAAAGCCATCCTTGTCCCCTGACGGAATACAATAGGAAAGGTGTTTTGAGAGAAGACGTGGACAGGAGCACAGTTTTGATGTTTGTAAATAGTCCCGGCAGAATCGATGCTTACTCTGTTTTCAGACAACTGGTGAATCTATGGGCAGTTCCACAAAAGAAATCATTTTTTCTGTCTCTCTCTGTGTCAGTCATTTGATTTCTTTTGTGCAGTTAATCTTGGCTGTCTTCATTTTCACTAATTTGATAGGCTTTTCTCTGCTTTTGTTGTCCTGCTGTTATAGCTGAGATGAGCCACCAGGTGGCACTGTGCTAGACCAGGGGCCCCGACGCAGCCAATGTGCTGGGCTAGACCAGAGCTAGGTAACGAGGGAAGGGTGAAAGGAGAAATTGAGAGAATGAGAATAGGAATTGGGAGAGGCCACGGTGGCATGGAAAGCAAGAATCTTGCATTTTTCTTATGGACTAACCTGATTCATGGAAGCCAGTTTCAATCACCATGTAACTGGAATCGAGATGAAAAGCGGACACATGGTGGAAATCAGTATTAAAGGCAAACAAATCAATGAGGGATGCACATGGATCATCAAAAAATTGATTGGGAAATCTAGGTAATTTCTGCAGAAGGTCCTTCCATTACTGCTCCTAGCCTTGGTGAAGAAATTAAATTTGAGCAGTTCTTCCAATAATCAATAATGAATATCAGTAACAGATTGACACCTTGCAGAATCAATGGAAATTAATAATAGGTTGATGCCTTACACTGCCTCTCTGGGCACAACCAGAGTAGATGTACCTTTCCAGCCATTTAAATTTAAAAATTAAAAAATATAAATTGGCTCTACTCTGCCCAGTTATCCTTACATAGCTTGTAATTGGACCAAGAGTCTTTCTCTTCACACTCCTCCCGCTCCCCCAAAGAGGAAGGCATATGAAACAACAAATACACTACCTTAGGGGGAGAGGAGGAGGGTGATATTAACACAGCATTTGTATTCTCAAAGCTCGTGCACCAACTATTGGGTAGTTATTAAATATCTTCTCCTTATGTGCCTATCATGGTGCCCAGAACTCTGGTAATTAAGAAACAAAAGCCACAGCTTTCCCTAAGAGCCTCTGCAGAAGATCCCTGATTCAGGGGTGACACTTGTCACATGTGGCACAGATATAGCTGCACCCAGCCCCTCATTAGCTTAATGGATTCCTATAGTTAGTCCTCCAGGGATGTGAAGTTGAAGCTCCTGAGATTCAGGGGAAGTGTGGGTGTATTTATAAATGCATCTCCCATTACTCCCAGCTTCTGAAAGGGAGAAAGCTCTGCGCCAGTAGCAGGCAAGGAGAAAGTGAACACTGTACCAAGAAGCTGTCATCATTTGTTCATTCATTTATGCTTTTTATGACACCTGGTTTTGCCTCCCAAGAAGAGAGAGCTTATTCATTTTTGTGTTCTTTGTCCATCCTGGAGTTCCTGGTGGCCCGTTCTGTAGGACTTTTTGTGTAGTAAAGACTCACTACTTTCAGCTCATCTCTATGACACAGTTGACTTTGTTTAGGAAATTCTTTTTTCCCACCCCCATGATCAGAAGTAATAACTCTATTTTCCACTAACTGTCTCTCAACTATGAATCAAGGATAATAAACTCATAGCCCAAGATTAATCTGAGCCACAAAAATATTTTCTTGGGCCAGCAAAGTAGTTAAAAATGTTCCTGAATCTGAAGGACTTTAGTGGGCTGAAGACATTCCAGTTCTTAACAGGGTCCCCAGCTCCCTGTTTTCTTACATCTAACCTGGTTCACATATGAGAGATCTTTAAAGAGTTCATGGAAAATGCATATTATGAACATAACTATGCATGGATTTCAAAATCTTTTGCACCAAAATAAACTCATACTAACTTGTTATTATATAACATATCTGAACAGGATCTAGTTTGAGGCAGTAAGAAGGATAGGACACCAGTTTGAAAAGAGCCCCTATCAAAGCAACATGAATTCTGCTAAAATTGAAGCAAGAACAAACATAAGGTTGATGGTGAAACTTGGGTGGAAGAATGGTGAAATCAGTGATGCTCTACAAAGAGTCTGTGGGGAAAATGCCCCAAAGAAATCAGCAGTTTGCAAGTGGATAACTCATTTTAGGAATGGACGAGATGATGTTGAAGATGAAGCCCACAGGGGCAGACCATCTCCATCAAGTTTTGAGGGAAAAATTAATCGTGTTTGTGCCCTAATTGAAGATGATCCGTGATCGACAGCAGAAACAATAGCTGGCCGACACCACAGACATCTCTATTGGTTCAGTCTACACGGTTGCGACTGAAAAATTAAAGTTGAGCAAACTTTCTGCTCGATGGGTGTCAAAACTGTTGCACACATATCAGCTGCAGACAAAAGTGGAGCTTTCAATGGACATTTTAAACATGTGAGAATGAGATCCTGAAGGATTTCTTCGAAGAATTGTCACAGGAGATGAAACATGGCTTTGCCAGTATGATCCTGAAGACAAGGCACAATCAAAGCAGTGGCTGCCAAGAGGTGGCAGTTGCCCAGTCAAAGCAAAGCAGACTGGTCAAGAGCCAAAGTCATGGCAACAGTGTTTTGGGATGCTCGAGGCATTTTGCTCATTGACTTTTTGGAGGGCCAAAGAATGATAGCACCTGGTTATCATGAGAAGGTTTTGAAGAAATTAGCTAAAGCTTTAGCAGAAAATCTTAAGGAAAGCTTCACCAGAGAGTCTTTCTTCACCACAACAATGCTCCTGCTCATTCTCCTCAATTTTGTGTGAGTTTTGATGGTAAATCATTAGGCATTCACTTTGCAGTCCTGATTTGGCTCCTTCTGACTTCTTTTTGTTTCCCAATCTTAAAAAACATCTGTAAAGAGCACCCATTTTTCATCAGTTAATAATGTAAAAAAAGACTGCATTGACATGGTTAAATGCCCAGGGCCCTTGGTTATCAAGGGATGGATTAAATGGCTGGTATCATTGCTTACAAAAGTGTCTTGACCTTGATGGAGTTTATATTGAGAAATATGGTTTATAATTTTTGTTTTTATCCTTTAATTCCATTTTCCCACAAATTTTCTGAAGTCCCCTAGTGATCTCTGCCTGGCTCCAGAGGCATCTAAGAAGTGGATTGGAATGAAACCCACATATGTGTACTTCCTTGAGGATAGGTCAGCACCTTGTCATATAACAGATCTAAAATAAATGGGGATAAATCCCACACACTTGGAACAATTTCTCTGGAGGGAAATCTAGCAATGTAATGAAGTCTTTGTTACGTGGTGGACCTTTTACATAGGGTGAACCAATAGTCAGTGAGAATGGAATCATGCAGACCCACCAGAAGGAGGCCTGTTCCTCCTGTATACTGGCTAACTCTGGGAGCAGAAGTATAATTTACTACTGAGAGGAATGGAGGGCTCTTGCTAATATGACGAGGCCTTTGTTTGGAGATCAATTAAAAATATTTCATAAAGTAACAGAAGTCTTTAAAAAGAACACGCCCTTCAACGCAACAATTCTAGGAATTTTTTCTAAAGGAAGTATATAAATGTGTAGAGATATTTAGATACAAGGACATTCATAACAGCATCATTTATAGAAATGAAAATGGAAAAAAACCTAAAGTCTGGCAATAGGGCTTCATGAATAAATCATATGACAGCTATTCAGTGGAATAGTATGCAGTCATTAGCAATGATATATAGATGACTTTTATGGATATAAAAGTCTATTTGCATTTTATTAAGTTGAAGAAGATTGTAAGACAGCATGATCCCACTTTTGCAAACATAAATGTGTATATATTTGGTGTGGTGGGAAGGCTGTAAGGTGGCACTCAATGATGTATCCCTCCTGGTAGTCACAGCCTGGGTAATCCTCTTCCCTTGAGCAATTTGTTTCTAACCAACAGAATATAGCCACATTGAGGGGATGTCAACTCCATGATTAGGTTACAAATTTTGTGACTTCTGTCTTGCCTTCTTGGCTTGCTTGCTTTGCTGAATAGCTACCATGTTGAAAAGACCCTCATGGCAAGGAACAGAGGGTGGCCTCCAGCCAACAGCCATTGGGAAACTGAGGCTCCATTTCAACAGCCTGTAGGGAACCGAATCCTGCCAACAACTGCTGAGTGAGCTTAGACATGGATCCTTCCCCAGTTGAACATTCAGATGAGACCCCAGGCCAGGCCAACACCTTCATTGCAGCATTATAAGAGACCCTAAAGAAGGGAATCCACCTTAACCATGCCTAGATTTCTGACCCACAGAAACCATGCAATAATAAGTGTGTGTTTTTGGAAGCCACAAAGTTTGTGGTGATTTGTGATGCAGTAAGAGATAACCAATACCCAGGGCAAGAGGTCTGGTGGTATATACTATAAAATATTGGATGTAATTATGTCTGGATGACATAAGTGTAGCATTCTTAAAGTGTTTGTGGGCTACAGATCACTTAGATGTGGTATTGGCAGGCTTTTATATTTAATTCTGATGAAAAACTTGAGATTTTGACACTGTCATTGAATAAACAGAAGGGTGACTTAACAGTTTACTATTTAATTTGGCTGATTTTGTATACTATGACAGAGCTATCTTGCCTTTGAGACACACTCTGTATTTATAATGGGGGGTTGTGATTTGAGGTGACTTTAATTCACATTTATTTTCTTTTTTGTTTGTTGCTGGTTAGATTCTCCAGAGGCAGACACTGAGAGGTGCTTGGGTTACAAGATGTTTGTGGGGTCAATCTCTGAAGATGAGGGTTGAGGGGAAGCAGAAATGGGCAGAAGGAGAAGCTGAACTGCAGGGTAGGCCCAGTAAAGACTCACCCAACTCAGTGTCTTACACGGGGCTGCAATGGCCTCCACAGCCCTGCCTCGCTCTGCCACTGGATGCAGGCTCCCCCCAGGGAGGGCGTGACCTCTGGTTAGGTGGCTCATGGACCCTAAGCTAGACCCAGAAGGAGCTGACAGCTGGAGAGTGTCTGCTGACCGTACCTCTCCCCCTGGGCAGCATGTGCTTCCTTGAATAGGGCTGTGGGCAGCTCATCTCTCCATCAGCCACAGCAGCAGGGAGGGGTGGAACACAGGGCTGGGCTGAGGAAGGACCTAACAGAAGCCTGGCCAATCACACAGGGAACTCTCGAGCTCTGTGGTCCATGAGTTTACCCCCATGGGGTGGAAAAGGCCAGATCTTTATACCCCCACAATGACTCACTGGACATGGGTTACCCCAGCAAGGGTTACCTCACCCCTTGGGTGAGTCACTCTGCAGCTGGGGCAAAGCCCGAAGGAGCCGACAGCTGGAAGTTGTCTACTGACTGTTCTCCCCACAGCTGCAGCAACAAGCCCTTCCTTCCTCGGGGAGCTGGTGGATGTCTCTGTGTCCACAGTTCAATATTTACAGCATGTGGATCCATTTCTTTGCATATGTTTGGGGAGCCTGGATTCCAGTGAGCCTCCACCCTCCCTGTGGGAAACTTAGAAGAGGAAGTTCAGTAAGAGGAACTATGGTCCATGTTCTATTAACTGTCTCCATACTTCGGATTTTCTGTGGGTCGAGCCTCCTTGGATGCTATTGCTACCCTGGTGCTCATTAGGATAATTGTGTCCACCTGGTTTCTGGTGGTTCATCATGACCTGGCCTTTATTAGCCCCTCTCCTGTCACCCCAGTGGCCCCAGTGAGTGGAGTTCTGGAACAGCCCTTTCTACACCTACCCTAGCTTACGGAGGAGAGCCACCACTGACCACCTGAGTGACGCTGGGGGCCCTCACCCCTGGGGCCTTAGAAGGCCATATCTTTGAGTCTTTCTTAGAACATCTGCTGAACAGGGGAACATCTGTTGTATCTCCTGGCCGTACATGACATATTTATGCCGGCATGCCTACTTTGCAGAGCCTTTTAATCCCTTTCTCCGGCACCTGCCATGGCAGTTCTGGTATTTCAACTTCACTTTGTGTCAACCATCCCTTGTTCCATGTATCTAAGTTCCATCCTAGCAGCAAGTGTGCATCATTCCCTAAGGTCCTTGGAAGGGTGTGTCCTGGGAGACAGTTCCCAAATCAATAAACTCTGCCTGATCCAGCCTTATGTTCTGACCCCATTGATGGGGCACCCACGATCATTGATCAAGCACCCTGGCTCCTGCTAGCACGTGCTGGCGAGGGCTTACAGCCTCTCTGGGACATTGCTTCCTTCCTCCTTTAGCAGGCCCAGCAGGTGCACATGTGGGTTATGTTGTGACTTAACCCTATTTATAAGCCTAATGACCAGAAGTGGGGGCGAGGGGGAAGGTCCCTAAGAGGATGGCTGTGTTGTCCTATGGGGAAGCAGCTTCTGCATTAAACCTGAACGGGGAGGGTTAGGACTTTTCTGCATGTTCACACAGTTCAGAGGAATCTGGGAATTCAAAATTCCAGAGGCATCTGCCTAGATATCCTCATCCCCAAAATGTGGGCCCCGTTTTTCCTCATACAGGACCCTGACCTTGACATAACAGAGCTGCCTTTGTTGGGGTTGAACTTCTCTGGAGCTTGTTGGCTCCTACTATGTAGTTCTGAGCCTGGGCCTCAGCTTTCCCTGTCCTCCTGCTGCGGCAGAGGAAAGCCTCTTTGTTAGACACCAGGGAAGTCTTCTGGCTTTCACACTTGCCTTTCAGTTGTCAGCTCTTCATGAACTTTTTCTAGAGTATCTCTGGTGCTTTTCCATCCATTGTCCTTACTGGTACTATTCCCAACCCCGATACACATTTCTGGTAAATTGCACCAGCTAACGTGTTCCCTTCCACTGGTCTGCCACCCCAGCTCATCAAAGGTGAGGGTTTGAACAACTGGACTGCTGCCTTGGGCCAGAGGCTGGATGTGCTCCAACCACCACAGTGACGTGTTCTTCACTGCCAGCCAGCAGCCGAAGATCCCCTCCCAAACTCCATCCTAGTGCCTGCTTTCTTGGACCACTCCAAGTGTCAAGCATCCCAGGTTGGGTTTTCTGGAGGTAGATACCAAGATGGGAGTTCTTATGGGGACCAACACTTGTGGGACGGAAGGAGAAACAGCAGGATTGGGCAAGGGAAGGAGGAAAACTAGCATGTGGGCTTGACAAAGTCTTTGCCAAGCCCCCAGGGAGCTCGGGCACATGCAGGGCCCATCTGAGTCATCCCCTAGTGGGTAGAAATGGCCAGGCATCTGTGAGGAGTGGCTGGATGTGAGGTCCCCCGGGAAGGGCATGCTCTTGATCGAGCAGCTCTTGGGAGCCAGGGCCAATGCTGAAGGAGCCGACAGCTGGAGCCATCTGTTCACTGCAGCCCCTGCAGCTGGGGCAACAAGTCTGTCCTCGACTGGGAATCTGGGTGGTGCCTCGCCATGTCTACCACACTGCTGAAATGTAATTTGTTACTTTTCTAATTAAAATAATAAGAAAGAAAATAAGATAAATTTTTTATTTCAGGGTAAAATAAATCACCCTTCCTTAGTTCATTTGCTTCTTGAGAATACTGATTGGGTTATAATTCCTGGTGTGTAAGGTAGCACGTGTGGTTGGGATTCCAAGCATCAGGTTACAAAGGGGCAAATTCAGTCAAACCCAGTTGCCGAGTAGATCATTTTAACACCTTTGCGGAACCCACTGCTACCTTCCAGCCTGTCTTGGGCTGACTAAATCCAGTGCATCTCACATGTGCACAGGATGACTTCAGACCTAATGGCCAATCCATGGTCTGGGCCCTCGTAGCAAGTGTCATCATATGGAAGGAAGCAAGTGACAGGCAGCTCATGACCCTGTCCCAGGGTGGTGACTTGTTGTGATCATTTTTGGAGTTCTCTTTCTTGGCTGGCTCAGATTTGTGTAGCTATTGGAGTCGATCCCTTTACACAAATACTGGTTTATTAACCTGGAACAATGGAAGGGAAGGGGTGTCAGTCTTCTCCTTGTTATCTCTTTGAAAGTTCTTCTTTCGTGCAAGTGCTTATGGGAGGGAACTGGCAGAAGGCTTTTGCTTTTGAAGGTACAAAGACCAGCCTGGGGCCTCACCCCTGCTTCTGTCTAATAACATCTCTTTTCCAGTAAGAAAAGTCACTTTCTGAAAAGAAGCTTTGAGGAGTAGCTAGGGAATTTGGTTTATTTCCAGTAACTATGAGAGAACAAACCCAGAGAAAAGAATAACTTGAAAAATAGTGGAGGGTCTGTCTGGGGGAGGGAAGCAAGCACAGGATTTGGCAACAGTCAGCCTCAGGGGTGAATGGTTTGAGTGCTGCCTACTAGCGCAAGACCTTGGTCAAGTTGCGTAGACTCTCTTCCTCTAAATAACCAAGACCTTGACGGTGGCCCATTCCTCTGTCCCTTGTCATAGTACATGTCCTTGAATGGGCTGTCAGTTTGCTGTCTCCACTTTCTCTTCCTTTATGCTCATTTTCCCTCGACCAATTCCAGTTTTGTCCCCCCCATGCCTCTGAAAGTGGTCCCCATTGACCTCGCCAGTAGGTGCCATCTTGCCAATCGGAGGGTCCGTTTTCCATGTGCACCTCATCAGATCGCATAGCCGCTCCACCTGGGTCAGGCCCTCTTCTCTTTCAGATACCCATCCCCCAACCAAGGTGCTTCTCTTTTGCGACCCTTTCTGCTCTGGGTCCTTGAGAATTTGCTCCTCCTCTGATCAAACAAAGCCCAGTTCAGAGTGTCTTAACATCATCTGTAGCTACACACACTCTCTGACGATGTTTATCTTGGGGCTCCGAGGCCTTAAATGTCATCTATATGCTGAAGACTTTTGCATTTAGATCTTTAGCCCTGACCTCGCCCCTGAGTTTCTGTCTTAGACATCTGGCCTCCTACCTCACCTCACCACTTGAATGTGTCATTTGCACTTCAGATGAAATTCTTGCTTTTTTCCTGACTGTGCTGGGTGGTCTGTTGGTGACTCTACCTCGTTCTTCCCTTTTACCCTCCACCCCTGTCACGGGGGCAGGTTGGGGGGGGGTCTCCCATTTACATTTCCTGGAACTCCTGCCTACAGGGTTCCAGTTTAGATCCCACCAATAAGAAGCATCTGTATGAGTCTGGGAGGGAAGAAGAGAAGCAGAAACCAAATAATTGCTCCTCTTGGACTTGTAGCAAATGAGAGATTTTGCAGTGGCCGCCAGCATTTCTCTGTGAATCGTCCACCTCTGAAGCTGAAATTATTGCAAGAAGTTTCCTGAACTTCCTGCAACTTTCTCCCTCCCTGAAAGCTGGAGGTGAACCACGCTGGCAGAGACACCCTCCCCTGACCTGTGTCCCTTCCCCTTCCAAGGGTTTTATAAGCACCTTCTACCTTAAATCCTTTTCTGCCTAAAATACCTAAAATTGTTTCACTTCTGATACACCTGCCAAATCACTGGTCCTCAAATGTTACCATGCATCAGAAATGGAAGAAGTGGAGGCATGTTAAAGAAAGTTGCTGGGTCCACTGGAGTGAGTTTCTGACTCATTAGTTCTGGGGCAGGCCTGAGAGATGCTCATGCTGCTGGCCCAGGGGCCACACTTTGAGAACCACTGATCTAAACCTTTGCCATCTCAGTTCCTGGCACCACCCATCGTGCAGTTTCTTAGGTCAAAAAACCTAAGAGTCTTTCTTGATTCTTCTCTTTCCTTCATGGCCATGGCCAGGATCTTGGTTATTTAGATGAAGAAACTGAATTTCAGAGAGTCTACAACATGATTCGACCACAGTGTCATACTCGTAGGTGGCATTTAAACTCGTTACCCCTGGGGTGCCAAATCCTGTGCTCTCTTCCCTCCCCCGACATACCCTTCACAACTTTTTAATCGGAAAATGAGTTTGTATCTGCACCTCTTTCTCAATGAAGCCTGAGGGGGTGTTTCCAGTTGGGAGAAGTTGGGGGTTTAAGAAGTGAGGGGCTGGCATGACAAGGTCATCAGGGACAGCAGAAGCCATCGGACCAGGGAACAGAGAATTGCCGAGGGGGTTGGGTGCCTATTTGAGAGTTGAGGTGACCATTAAAAGTGAGCCCAGCCTGCACAGGTGTGGGATTGTTCTCCAGGAATATTTACATGGGCCACAGTAGCTCTCGGATACAGTCACTGGAGTGGCATTGCTGATTCAGGGATGATGTATGTTTTATGTTTTGGTGGACATTGCCAAAGAGCTACGCCAACACACTCTCCCGTCAAAATGTCTGTCCGCTCTTGCTAATACAGGGTAGTATCAAACTTGCTGATCTTGGCTGTCTGCTAGGTGGGAAAAAATGGTATTTTTTGCTGTAAATGCAAATTATTTCATTATGTGTGAGGATGAGCACCTTTTGCTATGCTTCTGTGAGCTGCCTATTCACAACGGGGACTACTTATGAATTTTGGGATAGTCAGATTCAAGGGAAAATACGTTTTGTTCAAACTATTGAGGGAAAATACAAAATGTTAAACAGAAGATCCTAATACCCTTGGGTTAGAGTTTAGTCAGAGCAGGAACTTTCTGAAAAGTAAGGCTTCCTCTTTGCTGGCTGGAAACACTTTGACTGGGACCGTCACTCTCCCCAGAAACATCCCGTTCCACCCAGGTCGTAGGTACCACCGGACCAGAGACCTGTACCCATGTTCCCCGTTCCTGCCACTGTAATCCTGCAGCTAAGCACAGGTGAAATTTTGCCCATGACACAGTCCTAGGGAAACGCTGAAAGGGAAGGAAAAGCAATGAATAAAAATGAAATGATAAAATAAATCCTTTTGCTTATAGGTTTAGTGGGAACTGTGTGTCAGAATTATGCATTTGGCAGCATAGAAATGATACGAATGAATGCAAAACTAATGAATAACATACGTTTTAACCCACTGTACAACTCCTCAAGAGAAAACAAGACTCCCAAATCCAGTAAATTTGTCTAAACTGAGATCCATGGTGCACACATGTACACACACTCTCCCTCTCTCTCGCCCTCACACACACACATACACACAGCATTGTTCCAAATTTTTAACCTCAAAAATGAAAGAAATTCCTTTGATTCCATGAGAGGGGGAGTTACAGACAAGTTCTGTTAAAAGGGCACTTGCGGGTGACTCTAAGCCCCTGCTAGCAGAGGCGGGCGTGGTGCTGACATGGAAGAGAGAACGCGGGCCACTAGGACGAGATCCCGGTGCAGATGCAAAGGGGATTCTTCTGAGGGTGTGGTTGTGGCCCGAGGAGTCCAGGCTTGCCTCAGATGTGACAATGACAGCGTCTTCACTGAGGCTGGCTGGGTGCGTGTTTTCTATTTAGGACTCCTGGGAGTGAGGGTGGGAGCAGGTGCAGTGGAGTTGTGCCAGGTGAGTGGTGCTCGCTGCAGTCCTGGCTCCTGAGTATGATTCCCTAGGTCCATGAGAGTCAGGGGAAGGGTGACCTGAACAGAGCAGTTCTGCTCTTGTTCCCTGTTTAGGTTCTGCTTCTGTCTATGAAGAAAAGTGTGCGGCTCCCAGAAGCATATGTGGGACAGTTCTAAGGCACCTCCTATGTGCATTATGTTGAGGTTTTCATATACTATAGTTCATTTAACTTGACAGCTACCCAGGAAGTCTCCCAGTTTTTCAGATGACAAAATTGAGACTGAGAAAAGTTACGTGGCCTCCCTGAGGCCTTAGCTAGTGAGTGGTAAGGCTGGGCGTTGTGGACTGGATGTTTGTGCTCCCAACCCACCTAGTTCCTGTGTTTTTTAATTTTTATTTTTAATTATTTTTAATTATTATTATTTTTTTTTTTGAGACAGAGTCTCACTCTGTTGCCTGGGCTACTAGAGTGCCATGGCATCAGCCTAGCTCACAGCAACCTCAAACTCCTGGGCTCAAGCGATCCTCCTGCCTCAGCCTCCTGAGTAGCTGGGACTACAGGCATGTGCCACCATGTGCCACCATGTGCCACCACTGGTTTCGAATTCCTGACCTTGAGCAATCCACCCGCCTCGGCCTCCCGGAGTGCTAGGATTACAGGTGTGAGCCACCGCACCCGGCCTAGTTCTTGTGTTGAAGCCCCAACTCTCAGTGTGACGTTATGGGGAGACAGGCCCTTTGGGAGGCGCTGAGGCTTAGATGAGATCAGAAGAGTGGAGCCCGCATGCTGGATTAATGCTTTTACCAGAAGAGACGCTGGAGAGCTTGCTTCATTTCTTTCTCTCCACTATGTGAGAACACATCAGGAAGGTGGCCACCTGCAAACCAGGAAGAGACCCCTCACCAGAACCTGACAGAATAAATCCCTGCTGTTTAAGCCGCCTGGTCTGTGAATACCACAGGGCATTGTACGGCAGCCCGAGCTGGCTGAGACGCTGGGTTTCAGCCACATCTGTCTGAATGCAGCACCGGTGCTCACTGCAGCGTACCGTGACACCTCTCTGTGATGACCTCTGATTCCCTTATGCTGTTCTGTTAAAATATCACACGATAATGGTAAAGTAACTCATGACAAAGCACATGCAAGTTTCTCTGTGAAATACTCACTGCCTTTTGGGGTTGTTTTTGGTATTTAAACTTGTCATAAGGGTGCCGTTCGATTCCCATCCTTTGAATGGCTGGAGCCCATACTCAATGAATCCTTCATCCCTAGAAATATACTCGTACACCATGGTCCTGGGTTCTATAAAAGTCTATTTCAGAGAAATGACTAAAAAGTCCTAAACAGAGGGAATCTGCTCTTACAGAGGAGTCGTTCTTTCACTATTCACCAATTTTTGCCTGTGAACAACAGACTCGGTTGAAAATGCACACAAGGCTTGTTCTGTGTTGATCATACGCTTGTCAAAACATCTCACGGCTGGGCCATGTTAAGAGCATATCGGATCCAAAACACCTGTAAAAAAAAATTGCTCCCGACTTTTTCCCTTGTAAGTTAAAGGGGACTGAGTTGATTCTCTGCCTTCCTTCTGGAATGATCTTGGTTTGAGGCTCTTGCGGGCTGGTGGCCCCATCCTTGGGCACCGACTCAGGGTAGTCTGTCCACAGGGATCTTTGTCCCGTGACAGCAAATCCTCACCGTAGTTTGGGTGCTGGCCAAAGCACTCTCTAACTCCACCAGCCTTTCTCTGCTCTCGGACTTCTTGCTTGAAAGACGGATTTCTCACTTCATCACAGTAAACCAGGGGTTGGTAACTACTTTCCCTTCAAACAAACATATTGATTTTTTTTAAAGTCTAAATGTACCAAACATTTGGAAATTGTTTTTTAAGTTACTTAAAAATCCATCCCTCAATGCAACCACTGTGGCATCATGGTTTAGATGAATGCTTTTTCTTATGTAAAATTTTAAAAATGCAAATATTAATAAAGTATATAGACATGTTGGAATCCTATGTTTTTATGAAATATTACAATATGGTGTTTTACAGGTTATTGTGGAAATGTCACACTGTATTTGAAAATGACTGCATGGCTAGTGAAATGAGGAGGCAATTTGGTAAATTGGCATCAAGGGAAGACTAAAGGCTTCCGAGTCAGACTTGTCTTCAGATACCTGCAGTCACTTGGCGGTTGATGTGATTTACTTGCTCTCTCTGTGCCTCAGTTTCCTCGTTTCTAAAGAGAAGTAATATCATCTACCTTTTACAGATGTTGTGAGAATTAAATTAACTCGGCGCTCTATACCCAGTTGCCATTTTTATTACGACTAAAGAGTGGATGTGTGAGACTGAGCTGTTCTCCAGTCCCTGGGCATGCTACACCTCTTCTCTTTAAATTTGTGTTTTCATGTTTTTCCAGGAAACTTTGCCACCAGTTTAAAGAGCTAACGGAATTCTCTTTGGGGCCTTGGTCACTGCATGTCTGGGTAACTTGTGCTGTTGTTAAACAGGTCACGATGACAGCAAAGGTCCAAGCTCTTGGGACTCGAGGACGAGTTGGCCTCCTAAAATGTTCCAGGACAGTGTGATGTTGAAACCAATGCCTCTGGGCTCCAACCTGTGACTGGAGAGCAAAAGATACCAGTTCGGTTTGCCCAAAATCAGTCCAACAGCAAATATTAATACTTGCAGAATACTTTCCATGGGCCAGACTTTGCTCTAAGTGGGGGAAAAGGGACTAGATCTCTGCTCTTGAGACAGAGAGAAGAGACAGACAATAAATGCATGTCACAGAAGCTCAGCATTCAGGAAGTGATGAAAAGTGTAAAGAAATCGGGGTGGGTGTGTTATAAAGGTGGCTGAGGTAGCATCTCTAACGATGTGCCATGCAGCAGAGTCTGGAGGAAATGTGAACCTTTAGGCCTACAGGGTGATGGCCCTCCTATTTGCCCAAGACTGGGGGTTTCCTGGGAACCAGGGCTCTCAGGGCCAGAAGCAGGACAGTTTCAGGCACACTGGGATGTCTAGGCACCCCAGTCAGAGTGTTCCAGGGGGAGGAAATAGCAAGTGCGAAGGTAGGTGAGAGAGAAAGAATGTGGTCTGTTTGAGGGTGTCCAGGAGTGTGTGGTAAAGCAGGAGAGAGAGGGAAAGACGAGAGCAGAGGGGGAGGCAGAGCCAGCCCACGGGCCTGCTGTTCAGGCTAAGGGCCGGCAGATGAGTGCTGTCCATGGGCACGTCCAGGTGCAGGGAGTGATGAAATTCCTACAAAAGCAGGCTCTCTTGCCACAGGGAGTGAGGTCTGCAAGTTCTCCTGACACTGTGGCAGATGGGCAACTGCGTCCTAGATGGTCCCCCAGGCCAGGCTGTGTTAATGCTCTTCGTTACCCACCTCCACGACAGGGAGAAGGTGGTTAGTGGATCGTTCTGTTAGGAGCAATGAAACAATCTTCTGGGGCTGCGTAGGCCTGAGCGTTTAATCAGGGTGCTGTTGGCAAGCACCCCGGCAAGTGGCTGGGCTTCCCTCGGGCCCCCGAACTGTGGCAGTGCTTCTCTGAGGGCCACTCTCATGCTGGCATAGCCCCATACCCACCAATGTCTGGGCTGGAAGCGTGTGGCCAACTCAGATGAAGAAACTAGGACTGAGAGAGGAGGAGGTGACTCGGTTCAGGGAAACTCGGGGAGTCAGAGGCAGAGCTGGGAGAGCAACGGGCCGAGAGACTGGTGCTGACATGGAGGCAGGGTGGCTGCACCTGACGAGCCGGGTGGGCAGGTGCTGTCCTCCCCCTGGCGGTTTCACCTGGGCTGCATGAGCAGAAATGTCGCCTGGGGACAACGGGGAGGGCAGTATGATTTTGTTTCTCTCAAATCAAGGCCATAGCAGAAGCCCTGGGGACATCCTGGGGACCCCAGATTTAAGGGGTGTACATTAGAGTGCATTTGGAGAAGCGTGAGCCGGATGGTGAGGAGAACCCCAAGCTGTCTGGACCATGACTGGAGAAACTAACAGTGTAAAGGTTGGGAGGGAGCTGAGGTCTGTGGTGCAGAATGTGAAGACGGAGGCCAAACATTTGCAGGGCTGACATGCATAATGGTCTTCGTTTGATTTTTATTGTTTTCTCTATCATTTGATTAGTCATACTTTTCCACAGTGCTGCTTCTCATGTTGCATTCCAGATATGTAATACTGCAACTCCTCCACCTAGGACCAACTGCATATTTGTGAGCCTGGGACCTAAATCACTGAATCACCCTTTAGAAGACTCAGTGCCAACCCTGGCTGCACATTTCAGGGGGCTTTGTCATTGCTCATACCCCACCCCAGAAATGTTGATTGAATTGGTTTGGGGTGGAGGCTCGATAGTTTGGACCATCAGGCAGAGTATTTTTTTCCCCATCCTGTTGATATTGGGCTTAGCCACATAACTTGCATTTGTTGGTAGGCGAGTCTTAAATGTGCTCAATTTGCATCACAGTTCAGGGATCCACCGTGGGAAGTACACACCTTTGGTAGTCACTGGTCCAAGGTGGATAAAACATAGGTGAAGATGACTTGAATCCAACCTGTAGTCTGGGGCAAGAGTCACCCAGTTGACTCAGCTTAGAACAGCCAAGCTCTAGCCACCCATAGATCTGTGAGTAGGAAATACATCCTTGTTGATTTAAGCCACTGAGTTTTGAGATATTTGTTATGCAGTGTTGTTATAGCAATGTCTAACTAATACAGGGCCTCAACCCTAGGAGATTCTGATTTAATTGGTTTGGGTTAAGGTTCAGTGCTATGGTCTGAATGTTTATGTCCCCCCCCAAAAAAAAATTCATATGTTGAAATCTAATCACCAATGGGATGTACTAGGAGGTGGGGGCCATTGGGAAGGGATTAGGCCATGAGGTTAGAGCCCTCATGACTGGGATTAGTGTCCTTATAAAAGATACCTCAGAGACCTGTGAGGAGAGAGTGAGAAAGTGCCATCTATGAACCAGGGACATGGCCCGCACTAGACACCTAGTCTGCGGCACCTTGATTTTGGACTTCCCAGCCTCCAGAACTATGAGAAATAAACTTCTGTTGTTTGTAAGCCACCCAGTCTATGGTGCTTTGTTACGGCAGCCTGAAGGGACTGAGACACCCAGGCATAAGTTTTCTTAGAAGGACTCTCTCTCTCTCTAATACTGTAGATGATTCTACAGTATAGCCAGGGTTGGGTACTGTCAATTTGAAACATTGCTTTTCTGCCCAGGAGTCAAGCCAGGTTTACAAGCAGGCAATGATGATGTCACTGCTTGAACCAGTATTTCTTAAAACCTGGCTCTGGAACAGCCTACAGTGGAATGCCTGGGCCTATAGAGCATCTTGCTTGTGAAAAATACAGACTCCTGGGCCCCACCTCAGACTAGCTGAATTAGACTCTCTGAAGTGGGCCAAGCAATTTGTTATTTAAACATGCTCCTCTTGGGCACTTCCTGAGTATACTGAAGTTTGGGAAATGCTGATTTGGGGGTTATCACACGTTCCCCACCACCCTGCCACAGAAGAGTTGATGATAATTCAAACTTTCTTATTAAAATTTCAAGCCACTTCTGCTTGCCTTTATGAACATCTGACTTGAGTCTTTCTGTCTTTATAGTGAAGATCCGGGGAGGAGAAACACATCCTGATCTGAGTTTGATGTAATGATGGAGGTTGGACTAAATTATTCCTTTCAGCTCCAACACTGTGAGATTTCACATCATTACATTTGTCATTATGATCTGCGTGGCGCTGGTGTAGCGTGAGTCAACCCTCAGCTACGACAGGTACAGGGTGTGTGACAGCCTAAAGCAGGAAGTCACAGAGCCCCGTGGATCCTGCCACGGGCATCAGGCCGAGCTGACCAGCAGGGCACCAGGCACTTCTGGCCCGTAAGCCTGAGCCGTGGGCCCACCAGGCCACTCTGGATTTCTGTGGCTCTTGTCTAATTCGCTTTTATCTTTCCCTGTGCTCCATTTCTGCCCCACTTTGGACTCTTGGCTCTGAGTCTGGACTTTAATCCCGTCGCTGATCCTCTGGCCTTGAGGGTGATCCTTGTTCTCCCTGAGTGTGAATCCCAGCTTTTACTTACGGACTCTGGCGAAACACCTCTAGCCCAGCGGGCCTCAGCCAACAACCCGGACTCAGGCTGCCTCCTAGACAATTCAGTCAGAATCTCTGGGGTAGGACAGAGGTGTCGGAATTTTCAAATGCTCCCCAGGGGATTCCAGTGGGCAGCCAGGGCTGAGAACCATTCACTGGCAGAAACCAGACTTCCCTGCAGCCCCCGTCACCCTCATCCCCGGAGCCTGGGTGAGACTGCTGTCGCCAAGGTGCTGCTTCCACCAAGAGGACTGTAACACGGTAACCACATTTCCATGCAATAGAAGAGCTCTTTTAATGTCGATCCCAAACTGGTAGCTACTTCCCCACCCTCAAGGACTAGAGTTTGAAATATGTCACCGATCATCAGGATGCAGGCTGAGAACAGAGGCAGCTGGCCAAAGAAAACAGCGCTCAGTCGAGAGAGGCACAGACAGAAAGCTTGGGGGCCATGCAGAACAGGGAGGGAAGCCATTCGCCGTAATGAGTAACCGGCGGCAGGCGCTTTGCAGAGCAATACAGTTGATAAATACGCTGTACTTAAAGTGAACTTTGAACAAATGCATAAGCAGAGATGGAGCGTTTTCTGCAAAGAAAAGCAAGCAAGGGCTTGGTACAGAGAAGCTGTGTCCCGGCACAGATGGAAGAGAAGCAAGGCCGGTGCTGGAGACTCAGTGGAAGTTAGCTGTCAGAACCTAGGCAGGAAAACAAGTCCCCCCAAATCGAGATGAATCAGATGGCAGGCAAGCTCCCGGTGCTACCAGCTAGGGATGGGTCACACTTGTGTTGTAGAGAGAAAAAATTGGAAATTCCTATCAGCGTCTCCCTATGTGTTATTTATAGTTTGCTGAGTGCACCGTAGCTTAAAGTGACTGTATAAATAAGTAGTTTATCATTTTCATTACAGAGGGTGGGCTCATCATTTTGAATCAATTCTTTTGTTGTCTCCACAGAGGGTGGAGTGAAGAAATCCCCATCAGGTTCTTTTGTAGAAACGGATCTGGAGAGAGAGGTTGGGTGTTCAGTTTGGGGGCAGAGCAGGCAAGCGGCTCTCCTAGAGGGACAGGGCTTCGGCATCCTAATTTCTCCTTGGGGATGCTACAAACCATGTTAGCACCATCGGCCCCTAACAGAGTGAACGGTGCCCGTGAGCAAGGGAGAATGGAAAAGCCCTGGGAACCACGGGGTTGGGACATTCTTCAAAGAGACAGGCGGCCAGAAAGATCTGGAATTAGCACTATTTGTCAAACTGGAAGGTTGGGGAGTCAAGTGGAGCGTTTCAAAGCAGCCATGCCTGCTTGTCATTAAGATGAGAAGCCAGATACGTCCTCTCCGCTTGCAGTGCCAGCTGGTCTCAACGAGGCAGCCCGAACGCACTGACCGTTGGTTCCAGTGGGCGAGAACGGGCTCCGATTCACTTCTTTTCCCAGGACTGCATATCGATTTGAGCTTCTGACGGGAATAAATAGAATTTGCTTTTCTCAGTGATTTAAACAGACATACTTTGGAAAGAAACATCAGGGCTGAAAGTAAAGCACTGTGAATAGACTTACTCTTTGAGCCTTCGCTTCCTTCCTTCCTTCCTTCCTTCCTTCCTTCCTTTTCTTTCCTAGTCCGCTAGGGAAGCACCTGGCAGTTCCTCCACCCTTGGAGACTCCCTTTGGAAGAGCTTGTGGGAACTCAGCGGAGGAGGGGGTTAAACTCCGTCGCCATTGAAAATAGATTAAAAGCAAGCGATTACTCGGGAGCTGAGCTGAAACTGAGCCCTGCCCTGGCA
Organism: Lepilemur ruficaudatus; assembly: GCA_963574885.1. NCBI lineage: Eukaryota > Metazoa > Chordata > Mammalia > Primates > Lepilemuridae > Lepilemur > Lepilemur ruficaudatus. The sequence goes on along the minus strand of CAUYRT010099108.1, from coordinate 9,549 downwards.
ACACACTCCTGATAACAGTGTGCAGTTACGTGGAAGGTCTCCTTGGATTTTCACAGAAAAGGGCAGATTTAAAGCAAACAAAGGGATAAAACACCCAACCTTCAATAGCTAGAGAGAAGCTGGGTGGTACGAACAGCCCTTGCCAGGGCCTGTCTCTTGGGGTCCTTGAGCCAAATCCCATTTCACACCAGATTTAATGGAGAATTCTTCTGAAAGTCAAAATCTGCACACTGCCTTTGAACGTCTCCCTTTAAAAAGGGTGTTAATGGTCCCGACTTCCTCTTCAGGACCCCGAGGCCCACTGATGCCACCGCCGGGCTGGTGTCTACACAGGGCCTGCCCCTGAATTCTCTCACTGGGAGATCCAGTTTTTATCAGCAAATTTTTAAAAAATTCCTTTATCTGAGAAGAAAGGAATATTTAGACATCTAATTGGCATGCAACGAGATCACTATAACAAGTTAATTCGTTCTCAATTAAGTTGCATTTACCATACTTCCTGAATGTGTTCTCGGCAATTAGGGGCATCTAATGAACCTGCAGTAGCTGCTTGGCTTCCCAAGGTAAACAGGAAGATGAGAACATCTCTCCTTGAGTCTGAGGCAGCATGGCATTGTTGTCTTGAAACCCAGCGCCGTGGCGTACGTCCGACCTGTCTTGGGAGCAATTGAATGTAACAGCTGGGCAATTCAATGACACAATAAGCTGAGCCAGGTCTGCGACATGGGAACAAAGAGTCATGGGATTCGTGTAATGGAAAGAGCACTGGCTTTGAAATCCAGTGGATGTGGGTTCAAGACCTGACCACTGCTTTCTAGTTATGTGACCTTGGGCAGGTATCCCAGAATCTCAAGCCTCAGTTTCCCCACTTCCATGCTAAGTATAACAATACAGACCTCAGGAAGGTTGCTGCGTAGATTGATGAGAGTGGAGGGTAAAGTCTTACAGTTTCTGTATACAGTAGGCACTGTTATTAGCTTGTAGATGTTTTCCTGTGGCCTCTGTCATTTTGAAGGATTTGGCAAAGAGGTTACCTGAATAAGCCCTTGGGGGGCCAACTGTCATTTAAAGTCATTGCAGGAGCTCACTAGCCACATTTCACTGCCTTGTTAGTGGAAAAATCTTCATAAAGGCATTATCAGAGTATTACAGGCAGGCCAGGGAATGTAGGTGGATAAGGTTAATTATTCATTTTATCCTGGTGTTTCCCTTAAGATCACATTGTTCAGTGAGATGGAGATCAGAAAAATGATTGCGTGTATCAGTCAAGCATCAAGGAAGAAGGGGACTGCAAGAGGCCTCCTCTGGGGAGAAAACGGAGCTCTGGAAGGGTGAGGGAGGGGTTGGTCTCAGAGAGCACGTGCCCTGCCCTGGGGAGGGGGCTCCGGAGTCTGCCTCTCCCCCTGTGTTCCTTTCTGTCCACGGGTTCACCTCTCCTTCAGCGCCAGCTATGATTAAAAAGCCACGTTGAGGAATCATCAGAAGAAGAGAAAAAAATTTACAAACTAATTTGCATTTTAATGAATTTTTAATTGAACCCAAATCTGTTGTTTCTGTTTAAAGATGCAGTGCTGACTTTGTGGTCTCTGCTGCTGAGGGCCAAGTGGGAACTTAATGTGATAAAAACAATGATAATGCTAAGCTTAATTAGGTTTGAAAACTTGTCTGGAAAGGCTGCGAGGAGTCTGGGCGTGGCGAGCATTCGCTAGCAGCAGACTGGGAAGCTGGATTGGATTGGCAGAGGCTTTCTCCCCAAAACCAAGAGTGCAACCCACCCCCCGCCCCATCAGCCAGGCACTTCCGAGGGGCCAGGTTGCCGCCACCCAGGCACAGGTGCCAGGCATGCCCGGCCAGCGGGAGGTGGACAATGCATTTCTACATTGGCTTTATTTTTCTGTTATCACCAATAGCTCCTTTTCGTAATGTCCCTTACCAGGGGCTTAGTGGAGGTCACACAGGGTTTAACCACACATATGGTGGTTAAGGTGATTGATGTGCCCTTTTGCAGAAGGCAGGGAGAGACTACCACTGAAAAGAACTGTTAGTGGTCTGAGTTTACCCTGCTACCCTACCTGGATCAGAGACAACAGACTTTATTGCTCACAGCAAAATCTGTAGCAAGAGCGTCATGTTGGTGCTGGTTCCCTGTGACCCGCAGTCCCACGGGAGGAGGAGGAGGTGGCATAGCTGTGCCTTCATGGGTGCCTGCACAGGCAGAGCACTGAGTTCGGAGCATTTATTGCTTTCATAGGGAGGGGAAGAAGGCCTGTTCTTTGTCTGGGGAGAGAGATGCCACTGAGAAGTGGCCCAGGTGAAGAGCAGTCAGGGCCTTGCACCCAGGCACAGCCAGCAAGGATGGGCAGGGATGCCCTGGAGCCAGGGCAGCTTCCTCTCCCAACGGCCGTGGCTACATGCCACTTTCAAAGCCAAAGACAGTGTCTCAGCTGATTCAAATGCAGTGTTTCCAGCAGGTGCGTTGGGACAAGGTTTGTTTCTTTACTAGAAAGGAGTAAGGTATTTGTTGAAATTATTTTGCCCTATTAGTCCCTATTTTGGAATATTTCTGTGGTGGGGGAAAACTCTGGAATGTTAACTGGTAAGTATCCTTGTGCCCCCTAAATTTCTCCATTTGCTCCCCAGGCCTGTTTGCGACCCCTCCAGCCTCCCACGTCCACTATTCAGCCCTCGGCCCGGCAGCCTGGTGTGAGCCCACTTCCTCCCAAGGCAATGACCTCGGTGGGGCCAGAGGAAAAGAGAAATCACATGCTTGGTTTTGAAGACTAAAAAGCCACTGCACGGGAGTGGCTGAAAAATTTTGGAAGATTGTTTGCCAAACAGATGTTTTCCTTCTGCAAACATAGATTAGATAAAAATCCCACAGGCCGATGGGAGAAGAGAAAAGTTAGAGAGGAATTAAGAAGTTTAGGCTTTTGTGAACTGTCCCTCAGGCTGACTTGGTGGATGCCCACTTGATAAAACTCTGAATAAGTTCAGAGAAAAGCTGCAGTGGGATAAAAGTGGTGGCCTGAAATGTGACGAAGAGAACCCGCGAACCCCACGGCATTTGTTACGGTGCGTAAGAACAGCTGCATTTCCCCATGGTCCGAGGTCAGCTGCTACAGGACATCAGGGCTGACCCAGGTTCCAGCCCATCCCGGGGATTTCACCTTATCCTTTTCCTTCCTCATATTACACCCATCTTCCCTTCCTGACTTCCCGCCCTGGAGGCTTCCAGTCCAACAACAGACGTCAAGACAACAGCATCACGGGGACTGCCTACAGTTGTGTAAGGTCCAATCCCTGTAACAAACCTGTCTGTCTGTCCACCTGCCTGCCTATTTATCTAATCTGTCTACCTAGCCACCCACCCATTGATCCTTCCTAGTGGTCTGCTTCTCTTTGGCTTAGAAAGTTCACTGTGGTTACTTGGAGAAGGAAACATCTAGAAGTTGGTGGGCCTGTGAGCCTGGCAAGAAGAGAGAGCATTCAAGACAAGTTTCTTCTTTGTGCTTCCTTTAGTCACTGAACTCTTTCCTCCCGCAAATCTTTTGGACTCCGAAACCCTCTCCCCATGGAGGCCCTAAGAGGGAAGAGGGAAGCAAGGCCGTGTTCACTGTGCCCAGTCCAGGCGGCAGGGAGCGGCAGGGCTCCCGCGTGTCTCAGCCAGGGGAGGCCGGGCTGCCCTTCCGATCTGACAGCTCTTCCAGTGCGTCTCTCACAATCGTGAACCTAGTTGAAGAATCACACCACACAAACCTAATTAATTTATAGCATCTCTCTTCTTCTAAGGTAAAAGAAAAAATGTTTGCAATGGCCTCTTGCAGTGGCCTACTGAGAATTTTCAAATACAGGTGGAGAAAAGACCCTGAACATCTTATTTAGTTTTCTAAAATTTAGGATGTAATCTAGGGAAGGCAAAATCTAAAGATTTGTTAAAGATGATGAACCCTTGATTAAGACAGGTTCATAGGTGTGTGAAAAATAATAGTTGGTTACAGATTTATCAAAGTGAGAGTAAAACATTTTAAAATAACATAGACTCACAAAGAAACTCAGCACTTTCACAAGGGATGACACTGTGTTTTGTTTCGTTTTGTTTTTTAATAATCAAGGACATAATAAAATCAACATAAAACACAGGAAATTATGCTGATAATTATTTCTGCTAAGAATTTTTTTCCGATAAGAAACATACTCTGAATCTTTGCTACCTAGAAAGATTACACAGAAAGCAACAAACACTCTTTCATATTGCAGGCAAAGACACTGGTCAGTAAGCAAGGAAGCTAGCCCTTTGAAATGGTCAGAACTTTGCCAAAATGTTAACATGTTCCATGTTTTCTTTTTTGGATTCAGGAATTAACAAACCAAGGAAGATAAAATTCACTTTCCATGTTTTGTTCTTCACTTACCCTCTTTAATATTCAGAAACAGACTTGCTTGAAAAAACAAGAGCACATAGGCTCTTATACTTCTCTGGGCTCCTAGCGTAGTGTCAAGCATACATATTAATTATGACTTTTAGCTAACGTAACTAACTTCTATTTCACGGAGAAAATTGGGAGGTAGATGATTGAGAACTGTCTGTCATAAACAAGCATTTTAGCAGACTAACAAAGCTTGTGATACACATAATACGATTTTCGTCAGCCTCAGACATCATGTTTACACTTCAAAATGAACATGTTCATTAACACAGCCCAAAGATATAGCTGCATGGCATATAAAACTAAGAAGCAAAAGCACATAAGTTTTAAATTATGCTTAGTAATCAATGTTTCAGTATTCTTATTTAGAAAATATCTAGGTATCTAAAATATGTTAATTAACTCACTTTATTATTTGTCCAAGTTTTAATTCCACTAAAGATGTTGGAAATTATGTCGAAACTGGTTCAATACAAAATATAGTTATTGTTGCCAGAAAAAGTTTGTCAAATAATGACTCAACCTAATTGAACACAAATTTATAATGTTCATAATCTTAAACATCATGTAGGAGTAATGTTAGCTTATTTGATTAGTAAATGTATATACATTTAGAAGATTCCGATTATTTTGTTCTTGAAAAAACAAACCCAAGTAAAATAATATGTACTGTTGTGTCATACTTAAAACTCATAAATCAGAGAAAAGACATAGTTTTTCTTCAAACTAGTGTGATTTGCAAAAATTTACCTTGATTATGTGAACTTGGATATGTAAAGTATTTCTGAGTAAACAATTTGTGCAAAGAGGATTTTTTTTTTCTGAGTCTAGCACATTAAAGTGTCATAAATTCAATGTTTTATTTTCAGGAAATTTTAGAAATATTCAATTTATATGAGTGTTTGTCTTTATATTAGTTTATAAGCTAATCAGAACAGAGCTATAGTTGAGAAACATTTTCTAATTGATTAATACCCTCTAACGGTAGGAAAACATTTCATACTTCCACAAGGAGAAGTCAAGGCCTTTCTCAATTATAGACAAACAGTCACATAGAGAGTTTGTAGCTTTAGTTCTACAACTTTCGCTGGAAGTCACAAGTAAACACAGAAACATAAAAATCCACTGGTCCAGATTTTAATCTCCTTCCTTGTGGGCATAAAATTCTTAATTGACTTAAGCTCAAAATAGACAACTAGACCAACGAACAAAATAGACTAACAAACCAAACCAGATAATCTGTCGTCTCTCACCCGCTAGGTCTCTATCATCCCTCCACAGAGATGACCAAATGGTGAGACCATAAAACCAAATTTCTCATCTTTACTGCCACCTTGGGGGATTAATTCATTGGCTCCATGTGAACCAGAGACAAAAACAAAGGTACCAACTCAGCCAAGAAGAAACAACTACCCTTTTTCTTTTGCCTTTCCTCTCAACTGACCCTCTTGTGCAGAGGAAGCTTCCTGCTGCTGCAGCCCGAGCCCCACAGCAGCTCTGGGCTGAGCAGATGGCCCAGCGTGGCCCTTGGCTAACGGAAGACAGCGCCGCTGGTCTGATGCTGTTAGCGGGAGGCTCTTAGCATAACAGGGCACACACCAGACTGGGAGCTAATTAACACATGTCCTAGGCTGGAGGCAATAGAGAGAGGGCATCATGGTTTTCCATAATTTAGACAGGAAGATGGCTCAGCTCCCTTCCAACTCTAATGTCCTCACTTGCTGAAGGGGAAACTGAGTCCCTGTGAGCCCAGGGTCTCCCATCAAGCTGTAGGGTAGAGCCAGGACCAGAAAATCCAAGTCTTTTGCCTTCCAGGTTCATAACCAGTGATGTTTACAGTGAGTTCTGTCTTGTAGCTGAGTGGTTGTGGTGCTAACCGCCCAAAGGCCTTCATGTGTATTTAGCATCCTGGTCAGTGTCTTCCTGCTTTTGTTGTGATCAGAGCGCTTTGATTCTGTCACTGTAGAAGTTTCAGAGGAAATCCAGGTACTGTGAACTCAAAAATTGCCTCTTCTGTGGATCAAGGCAAGGTAAATGAGAGACTTGGTCCATAAATGTTGATTTAAAAGATCACATCGGTTGATCAAGCCCACTTGACCAGTCAGCTCAATATTCCCTGTGTGATAGGAATAAGGGGGTTGCCGAGGGAAGAAAACGAATGTCAACCCTAATGCTGAACACTTCCTAGGCTAGCTCCTTAAATCCTCCTGGCAGTTCTCGCAGAACCCTCCTCCCAATTTCTCTAATGTCGCAGGGCCAGCTCCTCGGGTAGGTGTTCCAACCCCTCTGCAGCAGAGCTGGAGCCCATCACACCACACCACGAGGGTTCCCCAAGCCCATCCAGTGGGGGACAAAGGTGTGTATGTAAGAGCCACACTGGGAGGACTCAGTGCCCCAGTAGGTACAGAAACCAGGTATAGCAGGGATGGATGAAAAGGGCAGGCACTGGTTCCCATAGCAGGGGGAGTGACGAGGTCCCGGGGCAGCTGACTGTGGTGGCTTTGCCTGTGTGTTGAATAATGGAAAGAGTTTGGACGCATGGAGACGAGGAAAAGAGGGCATGCTGTGTGGAAGGTGCTTAGAAATTGGGACCCATAGGGCAGTTTGGGGGAAAAGGCAAGCAGATTGCTTGGAGTGAGTCATGCAAAGGGGTTGCAAAGGCACTTTAAATGATAATCACAGAAATTGCATTCATTGTGTGCTTTTCTGTAGGCTAGATACTTCCCCATGGGCTTTACATTCATCCTCTCCTGCTGTCAGCTAACAATAATCCTTCCAGGTAAGTGTGGTGATAGCCACTTAGAGATAAGGAACCCATGCCACAGAATGGGGGAGTAACCAGGCCAAGGAGATGTGCTATTAAATGCCAGTGCTGGGGTTCGAAACTGGATCTGTCTGATTCTTGAGCCTGAGCTTTTATATCACTATTGGAGAAGAATATTAGCTTAAGATTCTAGAAGGTTTTGAAGGTCAAGGTAAGGAGTTTGGGCTTCCCTTTTTAGACAGACCTTTTCCAAAGCTCGTTCTGTAAGATCTAATCTTTAGATGTTAGCAGATATTTCAGAGGGCCAGAGGGGGTGCATTTCTGTAGTCCAATTCATTTGAGAAGACTCAGGAAGCACAGGAAAACAGGTCTGTGTTCTCCCTTTAATAGGCTAATGTGCATTGTGAACCGCAAAGAGGGGATCTGGTTTGCAGCATTGCCCCAACTTATTTGTCCACATTTTCATGCCCAGAAGGTCATCCCTGGATCACTGCAGCAGGCAGTGGAGACCCTCAGACAGGTTCTGAGCAGGGGGCAGCACACATGGTCAGGTCTGTGTTAACGAAGGCAGCTTCGACAGAGGATTTGGGGACAGACGCAATGGTGCCAAACCTGAAGACAGGAAATGCTGTTAGGGAGGGAGAGAGAGGCAGTAACCTCGCTCATCCATCTGCTAATGAAAATCCTGGGCTCCAGTGATGCAGATCACCAGAGTGTCTTCAAGATCGTCATCCAATTAAAACAATTATTGAGCTGTCTCTCAGTACAAAGCACAGTGCTTGGGGTTGTGTGGCGGTCTTATGAGGAAGTGGGGGATCTAGAACCCCACAAGAAGCCTGGTTCATGGTAGGAAACGCAAAACACACACATGAAATTCTGAGGCTAGAGAAAGGGGGCAGGTCAAGGTTTGGGGGTTTGGGTTGGGGGCAGAGGGCAGCGCAGAGAGAAAGAGAGGGCAGCAAGACAGCAGATGTTAATAAATGTAAATGCTCTACTGAATCCTTTCTGGTTTCCTGAGGGGTGGAAAGCAGGTAAACTAGGAGACTGGATATAGAGTAGTGTTGAACAGAGTTACCACTGGGATCATATAGACCCGGGTTCAAATCCCAGCTCCGCTTAAGAGCTCTGTGGCCTTGTCAAATTACTTTCCTTCTCTATGTCTCAATTTTCTCTTCTATAAAATGGGAACAATAACGCCTAATTCGTGGGACTTTTGATAAGATTAAATGATATAAGTAAATTCAGCAGAACATAGCCATTGCATGAGAGCTAACTGTGGGAGCATTTATATCACAAAATTGGCAAATGCTGCAAATCAGAATTTTTTTTTTTACACAGCCCCTAGTTAAATATTTACCAGCATGCTGCTGCATAAAAATCCCAATTAGGAAAAGATGTTTCATATATGAGTTTGAGAACAAGAGATCCACTGTCTCTCTGAGGAAAGGCAAGATCTCTTGGTATGAGAAATTGGCACAGAAACGTCTTTCAAATTCTCACAACTTCTCCCAAGCCTGACGCCCCAGCTCTTCCAAAGGTGCAGACTGAGGGGTCAAGTGCAGGAGCAGCCGTTGTTCTTGGAGAGTCGGAGCAGGCCGCTCAGCCGGAACCCCGGAGACGGCCCGAAATCACACTCGTCAATAGAGGGTCCCACGTTTTCATGAAGATTCTGTGAAAACCATCTGAGATGAGTTTGTACTGATGTCACACATTCCTAGAGGATTTATTAATCGAAGGCACAGATGTTTTCTCACTGAGTTAAAAGGGGTTAGAACCGGGGGAGCTGCCTAACCCGGCAGCAGGTCACCTAGCCACCGTGAACACTCCAGGCAGCCTTGCTTGGGTTTCCACGACCACAGAGGCCGCCTAGAGGACATTAGGCTGAGGGCACTAGAAACAATTTCTATCTTCACCCCATATGACGAGTCTCTGAAACGAATCCAGTATGGTGGAAAGAGTGCCAGTCTAGACGGGGAAAGAAAAATAGCATTTATGGACAACGGGCATTTCACATATAGGAGCCCATTTACTCTCAGAGCTACACGCTGAGTCAGAGGCCGCTGTCTCCGTCTCCCAGGTGAAGGGGCGGGGGCTCGCGAAGGTTCAGTAACGTGCCAAGGAGCCCAGCTAGTGAGAAGCCAGGTGTGACTCTAGATGAACCGGACTCCCAGGCTCTCACTCTCTCTTGTTCCACACCGTTCCCGGGGTCAAGGTACCCGGGTACCCGACACACGTCTGTTGTTTTCTCATCTCTCTGAGGCAGTTTCTTCATTGCTTAAAAAAGCAGAATAAAAGAGGTGGGCTGGGAGTTGCGGGCGGTTGGATATAAGGCCCTCGCCTCTGGGACAGAGCACTCCG
>CAUYRT010099100.1:0-11641 GCA_963574885.1 Lepilemur ruficaudatus | reverse complement strand
CCATGGAAGGCTGTTTTGCATTTTTATGTAAATTCGACCCGTTTTAATATCCTCCCATTCAACCAAGCGTGTTCCTAATTCTTTTCATGTGTTTCCCGTTAAAGGTTTATTTGCAATTTACAAATAATGAAAATAGCATCTGTTTGGCAAGAGCTTGTTGATATAAGACCTTGAAGGCACCCAAGCCCACAGGGATCCTTTTTGTTTTGTTTTGTTTTATTTTACAATATAATCATGTGGGTTGTTTTCATGACATTGCAGTTTTTTGAATTTGTTTAATTTTGTTCTTGGCCTTGTTCCCTAAATATTTACCAAATGAATGTATTTTCCTTGTGTGCATTGGAAATGGACTGCCCCGCTGGGCTTTTGTCTTTTACAGTGGCTGTGGATTTCCCTTAGTTTCTCTTGTCAGGCAACATTGGATTTGTTTGGTATTTAAGATTTCATGTTCATCCTCATGGCATTCAAGTTTATTTTGTTCCTGGTGTTCCTCTTCAGTTGCCTTTAAAAGTTTTGGTGTAAATTTCAATTTACAGAGGAGAAAGTGAACATCTGATTGAGTGCCTTTAATTATTGTAATTGCATGTCTAATATATCTGTATATACATATATGTGTGTGTGTAAATATATATATTGTGTCATGTCTGTGTTTCGAAATTTTCTAAAGAAAAAGTTTGGAAATAATCTTAATTTATTAAATTCCTTTCATAAGTTAAATCAGTTTGCTGAGTCCTTGAATTTTTTGTTTGGTTTGAGACAGAGTCTTGCTTTGTTGACTGAGCTAGAGTGCCCTGGCATCAGCCCAGCTTACTGCAACCTAAAATTGTTGGCCTCAAAGGATTCTTCTGCCTCAGCCTCCAGAGTAGGTGGGACTACAGGCCCTTACCACCACACCTGGCTACGTTTTTCTAGTTTTAGTAGAGACGGGGTCTGGCTGTTGCTCAGGCTGGTCTCAATCTCCTGAGCTCAAGTGATCCTCCAGCGTGGGCGTCCTAGAGTGCTAGGGTTACAGGTGTGAGCCACCATGTTCGGCCTGAGTTCTTGATATTTTACAACAGTGAATCCTGTAAACTGTTCTGTGCTGCTTGTAAGAGAGTAGAATTTTATTTTGCAGATTTACTTGTTTAGTGTCATTTTATTCTATTAAATGTGGGTCTTAGCCCTTTTTGTAGGTATTGTGTTAGAAAGTTTACAGTATCTCCCGTCTGCAAATAAGAAAAAGATTTTTCTGATTAGTTTTGTTAGTCTTCTTTTACGACAGTTAATAGCCTCAAGCTGCCACTTAGCTGAACCTTTCCTTTTATTTTACCATTATATTGTTTTCTACATAGTTATGTTTGTTGAAATTTTGTGTTTGAATATCTTGTTTCATCAATCTGTTAAAACTAAACAACATTTTGTGGTACTTCAAGATAAAAATGCACACATTAAGCATATGATTGGTCCAACGCTTGTTGTTTGATAACAGTGAATGCCCAGAAGTGCAGGCCACCATAGACCTCTTGAAGATGTTTGGGACTGTTTGGAATTTCATTTTGTTGAACAGTTGCATGTTAATATCATGCCAGTCAATTCAGGTCTCTAATTATCTGTTTATGTTCCCTTTGAAATTTGTGGGCATTTTTGCTTTAAATATAAGGAAATTCACTGCCATAAGTAGTGGTTTCTGTTTTCTGGAATGAATGTTCCTTGTAGGACATTTTGCATACTTTGGAATTTTATTTTAGAGCCATGATTGTGCATTTAATATATTCTCATTTGAAAAAATTTGTTGAAGTCCTCCTTCCCATGTTTCTTTGGTTAAAAAAAAGTGATTGTGGCTAGGCATGGTGGCTCACACCTGTAATCCTAGCACTCTGGGAGGCCGATGCGGGCGGATTGCTCAAGGTCAGGAGTTTGAAATCAGCCTGAGCAATAGCGAGAGCCCATCTCTACGAAAAATAGAAAGAAATTGATTGGCCAACTAAAAATATATAGAAAAAATTAGCCGGAAATGGTCATATATGCCTGTAGTCCCAGCTACTTGGGAGGCTGAGGCAGAAGGATCACTTGAGCCCAGGAGTTTGAGGTTGCTGTGAGCTAGGCTGACGCCACGGCACTCACTCTAGCCCAGGCAACAAAGTGAGTCTCTGTCTCAAAAAAAAAAAAAATGATTGTTTGGTTTCAATTAACACAGAAGTTAAAGAGGAGTGGTCCAAGGCCAAGCTGGTCAGCATAATTGGAAGGCATATGCTACTCTTCCCCCTTATGAGAGGGTACTGTCCATGCCCCTGTGGCCACAAGTGCTGACTGTGTCTAATGCTTCAAGTGGTACCATATTGGCTTAAGAAATAGGCAGCGCCTGCTGATTTATACTGATGCCTCTATCCTGTGACACCTAATGTATATTAAAGGAGATATCTAAATAACAAGGAAACCTTTTTTTGCCCAAGAACCTTTACCTGTGTTGTTGGTATTTTCAAAAATGCAGATTTCATGAATGGAGACACTAATTACCTTCATTAACCCTAACTTTTCAGGAAGATCTCTGGACTTTAAACAATATCCAAATGTGCAATGAAGACACCTTTATTACAAGTCCATTGTCCATAGTGCCCTAGAGACATACTTGCCAATTAAGATCAAATCCCCCAAATCCATATCATATCAGCATCTGTCCATTTTGTTCGATTATTTTCTCATCAGGGATCTATGTTGATTGTTACTACCAATCTCAGTTGGTAGTAATGTTATTTATTATATGGAACAGGTCATGAAATTATTCTGAATGGTAGTAGTTCCTTCCTAATATAAACAGTTTTACGACTTAATATGTTACGTGTTACTGCCGTAATAAACCTCAAATGTAGTTGTATAATGTGCATTTCCTGGTCTTCTATTGTCAGTATTCAATGACATACTAAATAGAACCTGAAACCCATTTGAAAGATTTCTTACCCCTAATCTTGCATGACATATTAGTAAAAACTAAAGTCAGGAAAAGAGTACAAACCCAGCACAAAGATTTGTTACTCGTGGTTTTGTATAAATCAATTGCCTTGTCACTGAAGAATAACAACAAAATGGGACTTCTCCGAGACTTCTGAGCACTGCTGACTAACTCCATGGTAAATACCCAGTTTCAACAACCTGTTCTTTTCATTAGGCATTGACGTATTTTTTCCAGTCATTATTTGTTTTCCTCTCTACAGTGTGGGTGAGTTACACTATTACAGAATTTTTGACTTTATTATAATGTTCCGATTTCAAAAGCACTTGATATTGGCATTTTTGTATCAAAGTTTTTTTTTTCTTTTGACTTTTTATCCTGTTAGAAAAATCTTTCAGCAGCAAGCAGAGGTAAGATGAACTGGAATGTACTGTTGAAAATTAATTCCAGGAATGCAAGGATTGTAGGCACTATGCTCAGGTGCCTTTTACTTCTGGTATAATAACAGAGATCTGAAAGTAATTTATAACTATGTCTATCTATGGAAAAGGGGAAAGACAGGATCCATTGAATAACTGGCTGGGGGAGAATGATAGTCTGCCAGTCTACCTCCAACAAGGGGGGGGCATTTATTCCGTAGGAGACCTGGAGATATAGACTAACAATGCAAGTAATGCATAGGTCAATACTCCTTCAGATCTTCACCCCTTCATGCATTGTTGGCCAGTTCTTTGCACTGCAGACATTGCTGAGACCAAACATCATGTCTAATTCATAGCCTCCAGTATCTCAGTCTGAAAGACCCATGGCTCTTTCTCACTATTATCTTTGAGTCTCAATTCACTCATTTGCACAATGGGAATCATACCATGGTATGATGAATATTGTGAGAAATCAAGTGTGATCATCGTTGTTAAGGGTCCAGCACACAAGAGGTGGTCAGGGAATTAATTAGTATCCCCTTTCCTGAATCCACATATTGGAGAAGAACATTAGGGTGCTCGGTTTAACTCCTTTCCTACCACTGCTTCTCCAACCCTTCCAAGCTCTTTAGACTTTGACATAATTCCATGTAAATGTCCATTTTCTTTCCCAGGGCCAGCCAGTAAGCTTGGAGGTGGGGAGGGGGGGAGGTCAATGGGTTTCTCCTTAGGAATCACACCTCATTAATCCTGCTGTGAAGGAAGAGGCAGCCCAGGACTTCAGGCTTTTCCTTTCCCTGACCCATGTTCTGTTCTGGCCAACTCATACATTGTACATGGAGGTCTAGCACCCATCAGGACTTGCTACCATTTATAAACTGTGCAGGCTGTGGGGGGCCTGTTAATTGGCAGTGCCAGAGAGATCTCTGCTCTTTCTGTGCCTTTGCAAAGTCATTTCTGTTCTGTGTGGTGATTAATACATTGAAATTGAGGTGAAGACATTTATCAATTTCACAGAGGGAAGAAATGTGCTAAATGGAAATATGCATTATTCTAAGATATTCTCATGGAGATTTCTAACTTATAGGCTCAAAGGGTATCTCTGGTTCCTCTACTTTTCTATTGGCACAAGTTTCATGGAGAAACTGGCATCACAGAACCTGAATTTCACTCACCCTACATCAAATTCCATATTTCTTTGGGAAAGAACCGTAAAATGTCTAGCTTCCTTTTTTTTTTTTATCCAGCATATTGTCATTCATACTCTTCTGATTTGTCCCTGTAATTGGTTAAATTACTTTAAATCTTTGGAAGATGAGGGTCATTGTTACTTCCCACCCAGTGAAAATCTGAGGCCTGAGATACATGGAGAAGCTTTACACAAACCTATGTTCCTTAACCAAATAATGTGATGGTGACTAAGGGTGGCTTATTTTCTAGTCAAATGCAGTTGTGAAACTTAAGAACTGTGACACCTCTTCCCTGTTACACATGCACTTGTAGTGCTCTCTGCCTCTGTGGTGGCATAGTCATCTTGGGTCTCCTCATTGTTTGGTGGGAGCAGACTGTGGGGGAGATCTAGATGAATGGTTTGGTTGGAAATTGCAATGAGCAGTGGCATATATGACGTGTTCACAAGGTAGAGGATTACACAGCGGTATCTCACTAATTGGTGGCAGTCTCCAGGATCAAGACCCTCGATGAAAGAGAAGGTGGACCTCCTCTGAATTCAAGGTGGGACCTGGCTCCTTGGATCTTTCCAAGGAGTTCATTGCTAGCCCAGCATTGTCACTTAATCTCTTCCAGTGTGTAGTCAATGAATGTCTACTCACTAGTGGGAGTGGTAATGTGCTGTAAATGCTTGGTGTGAAGTATTCCATGTCACACTCAGGTTTGCCTTAAAGTGAGTGCCTCTTCCTTATATAAGTGATGGAAGGAGAATGGATTATAATGGACACCTCAGGGCAAGACTTTTGACTGAAACTCTATGGATTATTTAGGAAGAAGATAATTGATTGTATTAGTATTTTCTGCAATAGTAAAATACAAAGACTGATATGCTCACCTTTTATCTTTTTTTGAAATGACTTTTCAAGTTAGAGATGTAATATTTGGTCATGTACAAGGTCTAGCGATTTCAGAATGCCATAGAGATCCTGGGCTGCTGATGTCAGCAAGTCTACCATTGTTACTCAGTCTAGAGGGACTCAAGTTGAAAAAATCTCATGTCCTGCCTGAGAATTCAAATAATCTCCTGTTGCAACTGAAACTTTATTTATATCCCTACTATTATCATCTTGTGTTAAGGAATGAGTTGCCCATTATGCTATGAACTATTCCCACCCAGCTTTGCAAGTTCACAGCAACTTAGAAAAACAGACACTTGGTGAGATTTGGAGGGAGAGGGTCGGTACTTCTAACATTTATTTTTAAATCAGGATCAGCAAAAATGAATGAATGAATGGGCAGGTTGTTTTTTGTTTTCCAAAATAACAAGGAATTTTGAAACGGAATTCTTGAGGTTTGTGGATAATTGCTTCTATTTCTTCAGGAAATAGACCAGGCTGTATGGACCAGGAAATGGACCAGGCTGTATGTTCCCACTTAACAGTTGCCAGAATTGGGGGTGCATGGTGGTGGTGGTGAATACAAAGGGGGTGCACATGGGGGTGGGCCTAACTCTTCAAGGAGGTGGAGTTAGATCAGAGGGGCAGGGCTGAGGCTTTACAAGTTGGGGGGGCAAGGAGTTTTTTGCTGAGGTCCATGCCCGTTGTGCTTTGAGAGTAGAGTGTACAATCCTTTGGAGCTGAGT
The DNA here is from genome assembly GCA_963574885.1 of Lepilemur ruficaudatus. Lineage (NCBI taxonomy): Eukaryota > Metazoa > Chordata > Mammalia > Primates > Lepilemuridae > Lepilemur > Lepilemur ruficaudatus. The sequence goes on along the minus strand of CAUYRT010099100.1, from coordinate 5,478 downwards.
AGTCAGACTGGTGTATCCATTCTCTGTTCCCTGTTATCTGCCCTTCTGTCTTCGTTTGAAGACCCTTGGCTTTGACACTTTTGGAGATTCTTGAGCAATCATTTTGTAAAATGTCCCTTGATTTGCATTTATCTGATATTTTCTCATGATTAGAATGAGTTAGTTTTGCCAGTATTCCACAGAAAAGATGTTTTGTCTCAGTGTTTCATATCAAAATTTCCATGATGTCAGTATATTTTATTACTGATGATGTGTACCTTGATCACGTGTTTGCCATAGATACTTTGAACACATTCATGTTGGCTGGGTTATGTAAGTCTTGAGGAGCAGGGTAACATGCACTTCTACAAGCATCCATACAGAGTATTCAGTAAAAAGGTGACACTAGCACAACTAAATGTGATATATCTTTCCTCCAAAGATAAACTCCATGAATTTTATCTATTTCTTAATAGTGAAATGAAATAAGTCAAATGCGTTTTCTGTGTCTGTTGAGATGGTCATATGGATTTTCTCTTTGTATTAGCTTTCTATTGCTGTCTTAACAAACTACCACAAATTCAGTGGTTTAATACGATGTAAATTTGTCATCTTACCGTCATGTAGGTCAGAAGTTTGATATGGGTCTTACTAGACCAAAGTCATGGCATTGGGAGGCTACGTTCCTTTCTGGAGAATCTAGGGGAGTAATCTTTTCCTATTAATTCAGGTCTTGTAGTTGTAGGACTGAGGTACCATTTTCTTGCTCTGTAAAATGAAGACTATTTCCAGCTTGTAGAGGACACCACATTTATAGACTCATGGCTCCCTTCCCCCATCTTCAGAATCAGCAATGGTGGTTCAAGTCTTTCTCATGTGGCATATCTCTAACTCATTCTACCTCTTTCCACTTTTAAGAGTTCAGCCAGGCTCAGTGGCTCATGCCTGTCATCCTGGCACTTTGGGAGGCCTAGGCAGGAGAATTGCTTGAGCCCAGGAGTTTAAGGCTGCAGCCTGGGCGACAGAGGGAGACTCTGTGTCTAAGAAAAACAAAAAGAGCTTATATGAATAGATAATCAAGGATAAACTGCGTATTTTAAGTGCAACTGATTAGCAACTTTAGTTCTATCTGCAACTTTAATTCTCTCTTGCTTTATATTCTCAGGTTCTGGAAATTAGGATGCGGACATCTTTGGGGGATCATCATTCTGTCTACTACACTCTTCTTTTCAGTTAGTATAGTAAATCATGACTGGTTTTTGATTGATAAAACAACCTTGCTTTCCTGTGATAAACTTCATTTAATCACAGTGTATTATCCTTTTAATACATTACTAGATTAGGTGAATGGATAAACAAATTATGGCATATTCATAAGATGGAATACTATGCTAATACACACAGCAATATGGATGAATGGTACACATATTACATTGAGTACAAGATGTGAGGCACAAAGTAGTATATACTTTATGATTCCACTTTATATCAATGTTCAAAATAGGCAAAACTAAATGATTATAGAATTCAAAATAGTGGTTATCTCAAGGGAGGAGGAATAATAGTCTGTATAGTTGCATGAAAGAACCTTATAAGATGCCAAAAATGTCTTCCAAAGTGGCTTTGACATTCTGTATTTCCACCAACAATATATGAGAGATTGAGTTGCTCTGCAAATTCATTGAGATTCAGTATTTTTAGGTTTTGTTCTGTTCTGGTTTTTTGTTTGCTTGTTTGATTTTTGTTTACTTCAGCCATTCTAATAGGTGTGAAGTGGTAACTCATTGTGGTTTTAATTTGCAATTTCCTAATTATTAATTATATTGAATATCTTTTTGTGTGTTTATTTGCCATACATTTATCTTTTTTAGTGAAGTGTCTTATCAAATATTTTCCCCATTTTTAATCAGGTTGTTGACTTTTACACTTGAGTTTTGAGAGTTCTATATATCCCATATTCATGTCTTCATAGATATGCCATTTACAAATATTTTCTCCCATATTGTTTCTTGTGTTTTTATTCTCTTAACACTGTCTTTTGAAGAACACAATCTTTTAAATTCAATGAAGTCCAATTTACCTAATTTTACTTTTATGTGTTGTGCTTTTGGTGTCACAGCTAAGAAATATTTGTCTAATCTAAGGTTGCAAAAGTTTTTTCCTATTTTTTTCCAGGATTTTTATAATTTTATATTTTACCATTAGGTCTTTTAACCTCTTTGAGTCAATTTTTGTATATGGTGTGAGATATGCATCAAAATTTATTTTTTGTAAATAGATATCCAATTCTTTCTGTGTCATTGTTGAAAGGATTATCCTTTCTCTACTGAATTGTCTTTACAACTTTGTCAAAAATCAGCTGTCCGTGTATGTGTGGATCTATCTCTGAATTACATATTCAGTCCCATTCATCAATAGTTGGCCCTCTGCATCTGTAGTCTCTGCACCTGCAGATTCAACCAACTGCATATTGAAAATATTTGGGGGGAGGAACCCAATAAATATAACAACACAACATAAAAAATTATACAACATTTAAAAATACGGTATAATGAATATATAGCATTTACATTATATTAGGTATTTGTGAAAGAAAGTAACAAATGTAAGAAGCTGTATTTGCCCATTTCTGCTTGCCAACTTAATTTCACACAGCCCCTGACTCTGTGACTACATATAGATCTCTGAAGGGATGCTTTGAAAGCAAAACAGGATAAAGCACATGGCCCCCCATGTCTCTTGCCTGAGTCACTATATTCTTTAAAAGATAAATGTGGTTAGTGATTATGTCTCTGTAATCTGTAACCACATCCAAATCTTTTTTTTTTTATTTCAGCATATTATTGGGAGTACAAATGTTTAGGTTACGTGTGTTGTTATTTTGATTTAATGTAACTTTTACACAAGTTTGATGTGTTTGCATGTATGGAACCTCTACCACCTATACATAAGCAGTGGGCTGAAATACTGTGCCGAAGCAGTCTAATAGAACCTCTCTAAACGGAACCTCTCTAAAGGGCTGCTCCCGGGCTATAGGCCTCACTCTATAGTCCTCAGTAAGACTTCTGAATAAAACTAATTTTAATTCTTTAAAAGCTTGATTTTTTTCTTTAGTCTACATATTATAAGTAACCTAGATATGATTTAAAGTATATGGGAGGTTGTACTTAGGTTATATGCAAATATTATGCCATTTTATGTAAGGACTTAAGCATTCTCAGATTTTGGTATTTGCCAGGATCTTGGAATCAATCCCTTGTGAATACCAAGGATGACTGTATTTGTCTATCTTGATAATAATATCACATTACCTTAATTACTGTAACTTTATTATAAATTTTGAAATCAAATAGTATTAGTCCTCCAACTTGCTTCTTCTATTTCAAAGCTGTTTTTGCTAGTGTATGTACTTTGCATTTCCCTATGAATTTTAGAATCAATTAGCTTTTATTTATTAAAAAATTTGCTGGGACTTTGATTGAATCTATAGATCAATTGGGAGAAAATTAATACCATAATAATACTGAGTCTTACAACTCAAGAACATATATATCTCCATTACTCAAATATTCTATCATTTGTGTCAGGAATGTTCTGTAGTTTCCAGTGTATGAGTCTTACATCTTTTGTTATACTTGGCTCTCATGTTTTTTATATTTTTATAATGTGTAAAAAAAATTTTTAGTTTCAAATTTTGTTTGTTACTGGAAATACAGTTGATTTTTGCATATTCATCTATGTCCTGCAACTTTGCTAAACTCACTTCTTAGTTCTAGTATTTTTTATAGATCCTACAAAATCTGTGTTCTATATACATGATCCTGTTGTCTATGAATAATAGAAGTTTGCCTTCTTTCTGTGCAATCTGTATGACTTTTATTATTTTTTCCTTTCCTTATTTTCTTTTTTCTCATTGTACTGTCTAGAACCTCCAGTACAATATTGCATGTAAGTGTTGAGAGTGGGCATTACTTGCCTTGTTCTTGATCTAAGAGTGAAAAGCTTTCTGGCTTTCACCTTGTATGATATGTAAGTATGATAGCTGTAGGTTTTTTGTAGATTCCCTTCATCAGATTTGGGAATTCCCTTCTATTCTCAGTTTGATGAGTTTTTATTAGGAACCATATGTCACAGAAATCCTTATTCTAGGCATCTACCTAGAAAAAATGAAAACATATGCTCACACAAAGATCTGTAACTGAGTGTTCATTTGTAATTGCCAAAACCTGTAAACATGCCAAATGTCATTCAGCAGGTGAATGGATCATCAAACTGTGGTATGTACATACTGTGACAGACTCTAAGGTGGCCCCGACCACCCAACCTCCTTGCCAAACCTTTGAGTATGAGTGGGGACTGTGATTGTCTTCTAACCAATAGAATACCGCAAAGGTGATGCGATGTAACTCCCACGATTGTATTACATTATACATGACTCCATCTTGCAAACAGACTCCCTGTCCCTCTCCTGCTGGCCATGAAGAAGCAGGCTGTCGTGTTGTGAACTGCCTATGGACAGGGCAGTGTGGCAGAGAATTATGAGCAGCTTTTATAACAAATTAAGAGATTTCTTAACATTTAACCCTTCTTACATTAACTGCTCATGGAGCATTACTTCTTGAATATGCTGCTCTGGATTATATTTGCTAATATTTGGAGATTTCCTATTAATGTTGCAAAACCACCACATCTGCGTCCAGGGAGCCAGTAATCTAGCTGAGGCGCATGAAGAAGAGGAAAATGTATTCACGGAACCTCATTCTAGTGGAGTACAGAGCCGAAGTTCCCTGAAGGAATACGCAAGGGCTGAGAGGCAGGGACAGGTGGAGCTTGAGGCCTCCTTGACTGCCAGAACTTGGACCCTTATAATCCCCTTGTAGTGAGCTCCGCTCTCCCACTACACCGCTAGGTGTCCTGGGCTCCTCCCCGGCTCTGGGTCCCTTGCCTACACCCGCCTTAGGAAGCGTAGGCCCCGCCCCTCCAATTTGACTCCGCCTTCTCGCAGGTGTTAGGTTCCTCCCCCGGGTCCTTCCCTTCCCCTGCTTGTGCCCTGACGCACCTGCGCACTAGCAACGACCCGCTTTATGGGCGGAGCCCACTAAAGTGCCAGAGCCTCGCCCATGGCCAGGCCTACCCCCGGCCTGGGCCCGCCTTCGGGGACACGCAGTTCCGGCGATGCTTGGGTGCTGACCTCTGCAGAGCCAAGTGCAGCCCAGCAGAGCACAGCAAAGCGAGCGCAGCGCAATGGATAGTCGGGTGCAGCTGATAAAGGCCCTTCTGGCCTTGCCCATCCGGCCCGCAAGGCGTAGGTGGAGGAACCCGATTCCCTTTCCCGAGACGTTTGATGGCAATACCGATCGGCTCCCGGAGTTCATCGTGCAGACCGGCTCCTACATGTTCGTGGACGAGAAGACGTTCTCCAGCGACGCCCTGAAGGTGACGTTCCTCATCACCCGCCTCACGGGGCCGGCCCTGCAGTGGGTGATCCCCTACATCAAG
>CAUYRT010099098.1:0-11346 GCA_963574885.1 Lepilemur ruficaudatus | reverse complement strand
GATGCATGGATTATTTAAAAGTATATTGTTTAATTTCCATATGTGTGGAGATTTTCATTTGTCTTTATGCTATTAAATTCTCATTTGATTCCACTATGATCCCAGAATATGCTCTGAGTTATGTCAACTTTTTTACATTTTTCAAAATTTTTTATGGCCAGGAATATGGTCTATCTTGGTAAATGTTTCTTGAAAGCTAAAAAAATAAAATAAAATAAACTAAGGCTGGGCGTGGTGGCTCACACCTATAATCCTAGCACTCTGGGGGGCCAAGGCGGGAGGATTGCTCAAGGTCAGGAGTTTGAAACCAGCCTGAGCAAGAGCAAGACTCTGTCTCTACTAAAAAATACAAAGAAATTGGTCAACTAAAAATATATAGAAAATTAGCCGGGCATGGTGGTGCATGCCTGTAGTCCCAGCTACTCGGGAGGCTGAGGAAGGAAGATTACTTGAGCCCAGGAGTTTGAGGTTGCTGTGAGCTAGGCTGACGCCATGGCACTCTAGCCCAGGCAACAGAGTGAGACTCTGTATAAAAAAAAAAAAAAAAGATATGCTGGGCTCACACCTGTAATCCTGGCACTCTGGGAGGCTGAGGCGGGAGGATCGCTCAAGGTCAAGAGTTCGAAACCTTCCTGAGCAAGAGCGAGACCCCATCTCTACTAAAAATAGAAAGAAATTAATTGGCCAACTAAAAATATCTAGAGAAAACATTAGCTGGGCATGGTGGCGCATGCCTGTCTATAGTCCCAGCTACTTGGGAGGCTGAAGCAGGAGGATTGCTTGAGCCCAGGAGTTCGAGGTTGCTGTGAGATAGGCTGACACCACGGCACTCTAGCCCAGGTAACAGAGTGAGACTCTGTCCCAAAAAAAAAAACAAGTGTATTCTGCTATTGTTAGGTGACTGCTTATTTATGTCCATTAGATCCTGTTGATTGATTGCATTGTTTGGGTCATCTATATCCATCCATACCCATCTATGTCTAGATCTTTTTCTCTTTGGCTTTAGTTTTCAGAATTTTATGATGTGTCTTGGGGTTAATTTTATTGGGAGAGATTATCTGATTTGGGTTGTATCATCTTCTTGAATCTGTGTGTTTGTCTTTTGCCAAATGTGGGAATTTTTCAAACATTATTTTTCCAAATACTTTTTCAGCCTCACTCTTTTTATCCTTTCCTTTTAGGACTCCAATGATATGAACATTGGCCCTTTTATTATCATTTCACAGGTCCTTAGGGATCTGTTCATTAATTTTTTGTTTCATATTGGGTGAGAAAATGTATTTGATCTGTCCTCAAGTTCACTTATTTCCCCTTCTGTCAATCAATTATTGATCCCCTATAGCAAGTTTTCATTAATTTCTGCTGTATTTTTCCTTTTATAATTGCCATTGGTTCTGTATTGTAACTTCTATTTCTTTGTTGAGATTTTCTATTTTTTTATTTGTTTAATAAGAATTTTTACTACTTGTTCAATTATTTTTTGATATTACTTGAAAATATTTTCCACATAATTCCCATATCCTGATGTCAGTGTCAATTGATTGTCTTTTCTCACTTAAGTTGTGATTTTTCTGATCCTTCATATGATGAGGGGTTTTTTTTCTTTTAATTTTATTTTATTCTAGACATTTTGGCTATTACGTTAGGAAACTCTTGAGTCCTGCATATTTTTATTTATTTATTTGCTAATTTTAGCAGGCAGTCACCCTGTTTACCTATAACACACAAGTCTTAGCCTACTTCTGTGTGCTATATTTCCTATGATAATCTAATTTTCAGAGTCTTTGTGCTGCTACTTCGATCTGCTTGGTTTTTCTCATTCCACTGGGATTCCCACTGGTCTCTCTTGGTGTTAGCTGAGGGGCAGAGTTTTCCCAGGCTCCTTCACTTGGTGTCTCTAGGTAGGGGAAGGGAGTTTTTAGTCCCTGAAATTAAGGTCCTTCCCAGGCAAGTACTGGTCCTGCTGTTGGCTGCCAGTGTCTGGGTGGAGGAGGGGAGCCTCAGGCCCAGCAGGGACAAAGAGGTTTTCCAGGCTTAGTGCTTTCTGTGCCAGAATTTTCCCTTACCTCTCCCCCCGGGAGAGGTGACTCAAAGCAAGAGAAGGCAGTCTCAGGCCCAGCAGGAAAGGATAGCACTTCCAGCAAGGGTCCCTTATTGTGGCAAGATTCTAACTGCCAATGTCCCCAGTCACATGGTATCTTTGGGTCAGGAAGGCAAGTTGCCTACAACTCTTCCAAAACAACCAGTAATGATCTGTCCCTTACCTTAAAGGGCATTTATAATTTTCATATAACAAACAGATAGTTTTAATAAAATTTTCAAAGAATTACTCAACTTTTAAATGGAAAACAAATTTTGGCATCTATAACGATAATTCACAGTGTTTCTTTTAGGTCTAGTGCTCCTAGGGTACCCAAGGGAGTCAAATAATTCTCATTTTATAATTAAATTTCTCCCACATTTTTCTACTTTTAGCTGGCACACTTAAGTTCATAAAATTCCTTGTTGGGCATCCAAGCACATATTCAAGTTTTTAACTGGTATTGTTTAATCCAGGTAAGCTAAAATCTATGGTATGCTTTAAAGATAGTTACTGCAGCTGGTACTCTCTGTGCATATTAAGTAATGTATGTTTGGCAAGCTTATATGCCTCCTTAAAATTAAAGTAGACAAGAGTTTTTTCTGTCACTTCTAACATATACCTATACCAAAAAGAGCTGATCAGATAGAACCAATATTTCAGACAGCTCCGTAGCAAAAAGATGCACCACTAGCAACAAAAAACATAGCCTGTTTCTTGTAGGTGCTAGTATAGTTTGTGATGTATTCCAATGATTTAAGACCTTGCTAGGACTTATAAAATATACACAGCTGAATTACAATTTGTTGGTTTTGCAGTATCCTAACTAGAGCACTGGGGATATGGTACAAAAGATAAGAATCGAGTTTCTAAAAGTATAAACAACACATTGTTATTCTGAAGATATAAATGAAAAATATTTCTTCTCACATGGAAAAAAAATGTAATATATATATATACACAACAGCCCAATTTCAAAGCAAGAAAGAAATGTCAAAAGAGAAAAATATTGAGAGAGTAAATTTCAATATCTTGATACTTTGTTCAGTGACAAATATAGTAGCAACTTCGCTGTTTGGTAAAACAGAATATAGCACAATATAGCTCAAATTTTAAGTGCCATTTCTAAATATTGCTAAAATTTTCATAAATGGGCAGTAGAAGCATCCATTTTGAGAGATGCTGATTACTTAATAAGGAGTAAAAAATATTTAAGACTGTATTTCCCAATATCATAACTTCCATTTCTATAAAAATTCATCAAGTACTTAATGTGACTCACATTGAATGTATTTTCCCATTGTTATCATTCATGAATTTACTTGGAAATGGCCCAGCATCTGAGTAAAATAAAGGTGATCTAACTTTAAGTGTGAGGAATTTGACAGCGGAGAAAACAATCTGACACTTGTGAAGAATTTCTTCTCTCCAAAGGAATGAGTAAAACCCTAAGCAGGAATGTAGTATTATTTTTTAGATAGTTATTGAGTGTACACTTTGTGCTGGACACCCTTATAGGTAAACAAAACAGATAAAGTTCTCTTTTCCCATAAAGTTTACACATTTGTTAGATGAATGTTAAATAAGCAATAGGAGAGTAAGTACTGAGAAATGTTAAAATAAATATAAATTTGGGCACTGTCATAGGACAGACTGGGAAGAGAGGAAATCTTTAAGGATGTCAGGAAAGGGCAGGACTTTCGAAGTGATATTTTCTCCAGATATAAGGTCGAAGCTTTGTGCAATTTATTAAACTCGTCTTAGTCTTATTCCCTTATGCAGGATCAAAATAAAAATACCTGGCTTGCTTGATTATTGGAAGGTTCAAATATGACTCAAATATAAGGCTAGAATGCTCACTGAATAAGATAAAATTTTACCATTATTTTTAAAAGTAGTTCTTTTACTTTTGGTCTCAGCTCTTCATCTCTAAAATAAGATCAATTGGGAAGGTAATTCATTCTGAATTTCACTTTAGTGCAAACAAACTTGGACTCCATGTTCTACATTTAAAGCATGATAACAACACAAGATTTTTTTGTCTTTACTCTCATGGATTAATGAGTAGGAAAAAAATACTGAAATGATTTATGTGTACAGTTACTTAACATTTCAACATACATTTAGTTACAAGGATATATTGAGTGCTAATTCTCTCCAAAGCACTTTACTAGGCATGATTATCCATTCACGAATTTATTTGGTTAATAAAGTCCTGCTTTTAAAGAGCTTAGTTAACAGAGGTAAAAAAAAAAAAATAACAATAATACGTAGACCAACCTTTGCTGGTAAGTCACACAACCTTTTTCTAAGCTTCCACCTCTATAAAATGGCTAGAATAATAAGTCTAAATAGCTAAAGCTATTATGAAGACTGACGAATAGTGAAGGATAAAGTGTCTTATGAAGAGAAATCACCTACAAATGCAGTGTGTGCCTTAATAGAAATACAGGCGAAAGACCCTTGCTTGTCTGTTTTCTGTAAGAACGAGCTAGAGGCTGAGCACAGTGGCTCACGCCTTTTATCCTAGCACTTTGGGAGGCCAAGTTGGGAAGATTGCTTGAGGCAAGGTATTCGAGACTAGCCTACGCAAGAGCGAGACCCCATCTCTAAAAACATAGAAAAATTAGCTGGGTGTGGTGGAACACACACCTGTAGTCCCAGCTACTTGGGGGACTGAGGCAGGAGGATTGCTTGAGCCCAGAAGTTTGAAGTTGCAGTAAGTTATGATGATGTCACTGCACCCTAGCCAGGACAACAGACTGAGACCTTGCCTCAAAAAAAAAAAAAAAAAAAAAAAAGAATGAGCTAGAAATCATAGTAACTTCAATGTTTTGACACTCTAGTTGCATCCAGTCCATTAGCCCCCTAATAAATTTAATTTTTAAATTAATGATAATTATATCAATAATACATGAATTCATTTTCCTTTTAAAATTAAAACACAAATGCATCTAAATCTCCCTTGAATCCTGCTTTGCCAATCCAATTCTCCTTTCTCTCCACCTGAGCTCCCAAGGGGTAACTTATTAGGTTAGTCGTGTATACCTCCAGATATTTTCTGTTTACAGACATACATATGTGCCCAAAGAAATGATTGACATTGTTTTGTTAAATTTGTAAACATTTTCTACACTTGCTTTTTTTGCCCAATATATAGTTACTGGGAATTAAGGAAACTTTAAATAGTGACTCCAAAAGGAAATTACTCTTGTTAATTTAGAGTTGGATATCATATATGATAATACAAAATAAATAATGACGAATTTTATTTGCAGATACTCACTTGTGGGGAAAAATAGCATGGTTGGTGTTATTTTTAGAATCTCTATTATCTCTTTGTCCAGCTTGAGTCTGGTTAAGACAATATGATGTTAAAATAATATCATTTAATAAAGAATAAAATTGTGTAATTTCATTATTTTAAATGGGAAATAAAATTAGTTGGATATTTTATAATACATTTCTAACTTGACAGTAATTTAAATAACTTTGTTAGCTTAATTACTAATTAATGAGACACTGTTAGTATTTTGAACATTGTATATAAGCAGAGGATTACACCTTTTTATATTCCTGAGGATTTTATCTTAAGAGACTCTCTCCATTCATTTAAAAAATACTTTCCTACAGTTAGTTTGTCAGACAATATGAATAAACAATAACACATATACCATTCTTTGATAATATCTTGAAGCTTTCAGAAGAAATTTGTTTCCTCATAAATTATTTTAAGCCAAAGGTCATCTGGTAGGTCATAAGGCAGTCATGGAAAAGTCAAGTTTTTTTCTGGCTTCATTTCATGAATTACATATACATATTTGAAACAAGATATTAACAAAACTGAATTCATGGAACTATGCTTCTTAAAAATATCCTATATTTAATTAGTACCAACAATTATATAATACATTTATGTTATAGAAATCTTATGCCTTATTTTATATAATTTCTAAAAAGAACCCAAAACAAAGCATAAATCATTAATTTGAAAAAGAGGATAAAGAAAAATAAGTATTATTCTATTTTTACTGCTGAGAGTCTAACTGCAAACTCTTTGAGATTCAGGTCTGTAAGAATGGAGAAACAGCAGAATTAATGAGTGTCAAAAGACCAAGCTTGATGATGATGACAATAATAATTAACATAATTTGAGCATGTTTTATTTCTTTTAATCCTCACTATGAACTCATAAAGTAGGTTATCTCCATGTCTTTATTGAAACAATAAAAGGCACTTAGATATTAAATAATTTGCTGGTAAACTCCACAGCCAATAAAAGATAAAGCTATAATTCAAGCCCATATGTGTCTAACTTTAAAGCCACATACTTTTAACTACTATGTTATTGTTTTCAGAGTCTCTAGCTATGTCATTTAATTTCTTCAAGACTTACTTAATTTGTTAAAAGGCTACAGTGCCCTCTGCTTTCCCCAATGACTGTTGTGAAACTAGAGATAGAGAACATACATTGAATGCTGTGAAGACATAGTGATCATTTTAGAAACTTGAAATCTGGGGAAACCACAATTAGCCTCAAAAAGAAGGTTGAGTTTCCCTTACCCAAAATACTTGAGACCAGAAGTGTTTCAGATTTTGAATTTTTTTTTTGTCTGCATTTTGGAATGTTTGCACATAGGCAATGAAATATCTTGGGGATGGGATGCAAATCTAAACATGGAAGTTGTTTATGATTCATTTGCATCTTCTACACATAGCCTGAAGGTAATTTTCTGTGATATTTTTAAATAATTTTGTGCAGGAAACAAAGTTTGTGTACACTGAAGCATTAGAAAGCAAAGTTGCTTCATGTTGGTGGCTCAAAACTGTTTGGACTTTAGAGCATTTTGGATTTTTGGATTATAGATATTCAACCTCTCATTTCTTTTGTGGCATTGCAACAAGTCCTACTGTCCTTTGCAGGCTGAATGCAATAGAAAACATGGCAAGGAATAAACATCTCAGACTCTGCAGAGATGTTCTTTTTTTCCCAAATTCTGACCACCACACAAAGTAGAGGCCATCTACAAAAGATTGGAGGGTCATAAATAAAGTAAAATTCTGTTTAACAACTGTTTTCAAATGTGTTAGGGAGAATTACAAGCCAAAGAAATAACTACATTTTAGACTCAAGCATAACGATCAATATTGGCTCATGCCTGAGAGAGGATATTGGAAGAGATATAACAGGATCTACATAGATTACTAGGAACGCCAGCATTATATACAATGACAGTGGTTGCCTGGAATTTATAAAAAATATAAACCACTAATACTATTTCTTCTAAATATCTTCTCTACAATGAGAAAGTAGTGTGACCCTGAGATTATGCAAAATGCTGATACCTTCCATATTTAATCAATATTAAATGAGCTGTGGCTGTTAAGCAAAATTAAACTTTTTTTGAAAATTAAAAATTCAAATAATGTCAACAATCAGTGGAATGGTGAACTAGGACATTCTAGCCCATGTCTCCCCTCAGAATTGTCAATTCCAACAACTAACTACATACAAAAATACTTTCACAAGCACTAAGGAAACAAAGTGATAGATTACAGCACCTGGGTATAACACAGAAATAGTAAATAAGATTGAAGAAAGTAAGAAGGATGGTTTTGCATTATCCCTTGCCTGCATAACCCCTCATTCAGCCTTAGGCAGCATAGCATGGACAGAGAAACCCTCCATGTGGGGGAAAGAGAGGGAAAAGAAGACCAGATGGTACCTTGAATCCCCAAACCAGGACTGCCTCAGTAAAATCCTGTATCAGATAGACCTCCACAGCCCCAGACTGTAGGCCACTATCAATACTAATATATACAGTAAATGTGTACAATTGACCAGAAAAACATTTCTAAATAATTAGGCTATATGGACAGAGAAAAATTATCCTTATTTGCGGACACATTTCTCCATATGAAACCCAATATAACCAACTGAAACATTGTTACAATTGAAAGTAGAGTTCACCAGCATCTAGATGCAAAATGAAAAATGCAACACCTCCATGCACACAGACTAGAAAATCTAGAGGAATAGATAAATTGTTATAAGCACACATTCTCCCAAGCTTGAATCAGGAAGTAATAAAAATCCTGAATAGACCAATAACAAGATTGAAACAGTAATAGAAAATCTGCCAAGAACAACAAAAAAACAGCCCAGGACTAGAAAGATTCAGAGCCAAATTCTACCAGACCGACAAAGAACCAGTACCTATCCTACTGAAACTGTTCCATAACATTGAGAAGGAGGGAACTCTCCTTAACTGATTCTACAAAGGCAGTATCACCCTGATACCAAAATCAGGAAAGTACACAATAATCATAGATGCAAAAGTCTTCAACAAAATACTGGTAAACCAAATCCAAAGGTACATCAATTGATAATTCACCATGATCAAGTGAACTTCACCCCAGGGATGCAAGGATGGTTCAACAAACCCAACTCACTAAATGTGATTTCACCACCTAAAGATAATTTTAAAAAATTATGATGAGCTCAATAGATGCAGAAAAGTAGTCGATAAAATCCAGCACCCATATGTGATAAAAACCCTCAAAAAACTAGGAATAGAAGGAATAAACATCAAAGTAATAAAAGTCACAATAACAAACTGTACTGGATATCTAAGCCAGAGCAATCAGCCAAGACAAAGAAACGGCATCTAAATAGGGAGAGAGGTGAAACTATTCCTATTTATCTACAACATGATTTTGTACCTAAAAAATCCTAAAGATTCCTCCAATTAATAAATTCAGTAAAGTCACACACAAATCAGTAGCATTTCTATACATTAACAATAGTCAAAATGAGAATCAAATCAAGAACTCAATGTCATTTATGATAGCTGCAAAAAAGATAAAATACTTAGGAATATACTTAACTGAGAAAGTAAATGATCTCTACAAGAGGAACTACAAAACACTGATAAAAGATATTATAGAGGACACAAGCAAATGTTTGAGTTCTTTGTAGATTCTAGATTATCAGTCCTTTGTCAAATATATAGTTTGTGAATATTTTCTCACATTCTGTAGGCTGCTTACTCTCTTGATTATTCTCTTTGCTATGCAGAAGCTTTATAATTTAATTAACTCCCATTTTTTTAATTTTTGTTGTTGTAATATTTGCCTTTGGGGTCTTAGTCACAAATTCTTTTCTCTTCATTAGCTAGACTAATGTCTAAAATAGTCTTTCCTATATTTTCTTCTAGAATGTTTATGGTTCCATTCCTTAAAGTTCTTAATCCATGTTGAATTGATTTTTGTGTATGAAAAGATAGGTGTACTTTTTTATTCTTCTGCATGTGGCTATCCAATTTTCCCAGCATCATTTATTGAATAAAGGTGCCTTTCTCCAGCATACATTGTTGTCTGCTATGTCAAAGATAAGTTGGTTGTATATAAATGGTTTTGTATCTGGGTTATCTATTCTGTTCCATTGGTCTAGGTTTCTATTTTTATGCCAGTAATATGCTGTTTTGGTTATTATAGCCTTGTAGTATAATTTGAAGTAATATGATCCCTCCAGACCTGTTCCTTTTACTTAAGATTGCTTTGGATATTTGAGCTCTTTTGTTTCCAAATGAAGTGTAGAATTATACTTTCTTTATCTGTAAAATATAATTCTGGTATTTTGATGGAGACTGCATTGAATTTTTAAATCACTTTGGGCAAATGGACACTTTAGCAATGTTGATTCTACCAATCCATGATCAAGGAATGTTTTCCATTTGTTTCTATCATCTATGATTTCTTTCATCTGTGTTTTATAGTTCTCAGAGATCTTTAACCTCCTCTGTTAAGTATATTCCTAGGCATTTTATTTGTAGCTATTGTAAATGGTATTGGGTCTTTGGTTTTACTCTCTGCTTAACTGTTACTAGTATATAGAAATGCTACGAAATTGTGTAAATTCATTTTGTAACCTGACCCTTTGGTGAATGTATTTATCAATTCCAGGATTCTGTTGGTGAAGCCATTAGGGTTTTCTAGATATAAGATCATATCTTCAGCAAACAAAGATAGTTTTACCTTCTCTTTCCCTATTTAGATGCCCTTTATTTCTTTCTCTTGCCTGAAATGCTCTGGCTAGGACTTCCAATAGTGAATAGAAGTGGTGACAGTGGGCACCCTTGTATTATTCCAGTTTTAAGGGGGAATGCTTTTAACTTGTCTCCATTCAGTACAACGTTGGCTGAGAGTTTGTCATATATGGCCTTTTATAATTTTGAGGTATGTTCCTTCTATGCCTACTTTGTTGAGGATTTTTACCATGAAAGTGTACTAGATTTTATCAAATGATTTTTCTGCATCTATTGGGATGATCATGTGTTCTTTGTTTTTGTTTCTGTTTATGTGGTGAATCACATTTATTGATGTGTGTATATCAAACCATTCTTACATCCCTGGGATGAAACCCACTTGATCATGGTGGCTTATCTTTTTGATGTGCAGGAATCTGGTCTGTGGTTTTCTCTTTTTTATTGTGTCCTTTCCTGGCTTTGGTATCAGGGTGATATTGGTTTCACAGAATGCGTTAGGGTACATTCCCTCCTTATTGATGTTATGAAATAGTTTCTGTAAGATAGATACCATTTCTTCTTTGTAGATCTGGTCAAATTAGGCTGCTAATCCCTCTGGCCCAAGGTTTTTATTGGCAGGGGAGGGGATTTTTTTATTATGACTTCAATCTCACTGTTCATTATTGATCTGTTCAGAGTTTCTATTTCTTCCTGATTAAGGCTGGGGAGGTTGTATGTTTCCAAGAATTATCTATTTCCTTTATGTTTTCTAGTTGGTTTGCATAGGTTTTATAGCATTCATGTATGATATTCAGTATCAGGTGTAATGTCTTTTTCATTTCTGATTTCTGATTGAGGATATTTGAATCCTATTGCTTCTATTTCTGGTTAATCTAGCTAGTGGTCTATTGATCTTGTTTATCTTTTCAAAGAACCAACTTTTTGTTTCATTGATCTTTTTTAGGCTTTTTTGTTTCCATCTCATTTACTTCTGCTTTGAGATTTGTTATTTCATTTCTTCTATTACTCTGGGTTTTGTTTGTTCTTCTTTTTCTGTTTCATGGAGATGTGACAGATTATTAATTTGTGATATTACTGTCTTTTTTTTTTTTTTCTTTTTTATTGGGGGAAAACTACAAAGCATTTACAGTATAATGTTTACAGTCACAATTTATAGTGAGCTGATTTCCCAAAATATATTACCACTCAAGTTGACTTATCTTGTTACATTTAAAAATC
>CAUYRT010099097.1:0-21928 GCA_963574885.1 Lepilemur ruficaudatus | reverse complement strand
GGGCTAGAGTGCCGTGGCATCAGCCTAGCTCACAGCAACCTCAAACTCCTGGGCTCAAGCGATCCTCCTGCCTCAACCTCCCAAGTAGCTGGGACTACAAACATGTGCCACCATGCCCGGCTAATTTTTTCTATATATTTTTAGTTTGGCCAATTAATTTCTTTCTATTTTTAGTAGAGACAGGATCTCGCTCTTGCTCAGGCTGGTTTCGAACTCCTGACCTTGAGCGATCCACTTGCCTCAGCCTCCCAGAGTGCTAGGATTACAGGCGTGAGCCACTGTGCCCGGCCTGACAAGATGTTACTCTTAGGGAAAGTTGGGAAAAGGGTACATAGGGTTTCTCCTTTAATTGATAGGTAGTGAAAAATTTTTTCTTAATTAAAAAAAATAATAGCACATATACCTAAGCTCCCAATTTCCAACATCTTCTAATTGTGATTAAAGTATTCTAGGCCAGGCGTGGTTTTTTTTTTAATTTTAATACATTAAAATACATTTAATACACTTAAAATTGAAGATATTTTGTATTTAATTTAATTTTATTGTTTATACTAATAAATTGTAGTTTTCTCTCAATTTGTTTTTATAATTGTACAACTATTGTTACAATAATAAATAGTATTTAAGGAAAAAAATTATGTTTTAGTTAATGAATGCTTCCTCATTTAACAATGATATAATCCAGTCACAAAGGGCATATATTCCTCTCTGTCTATGAGGTGGTCATATTTCTAGGTGTTGAATGCTATCCTAAGAGCAATTGATCTTGATCTTTTCCTAGAACTGATTTTTAAAATCATTCTTTCAGAATTTGCCTTTCTGATATGCTCACATTCTGATTTTATTATTAATATCAAAAAGAAACTCATGTATGTATTAAACTAACAAATATAAGAAATTGTTGTAATGATTTAGATGAAAATGTTCTTTAGGAGCAGTTTGAGATTGTGCCTTTACTTACATCATCTGTAATGTTTAACTTATATATTACGCGTTCTAGAAATTCAAATAAAAGGCACAAGATCTTGATGCTTTCCATGTCATTCAAGATTGCATTGGGTTGCCACAGGCATAAAGAAAATAAGTGAAAATATGAAGACCTGTAAGATACACAGAGGACAGGTTGTTTATGGCTAACAGAAAATAGAGTTCCTTTTCCTAAGAGAGTTGGATAGAGGAAATTATTTTCTATATTATTTTCAAAAACCTTTCTAATATGGCAACAATTGAAATCTAATAACAAAGAGCCTTTTCTCACGTAAGAGCTGTCCTAACTCTTCTGTTTAGCCACACTTGCATAAGTATTTTCAATTTCTTTGTCTTCAGGACACGTGTGGGTAAATTCGTCACGGGCATAAGCATTGTGGAGATAGCGCCAGACTCCTGAGAATTCTGCTGGAATATCAAACTCACGGTATTTCTTGGCAGCAACCTAGGTTTTTGGGGAAAAAATGAGGAAAAAGAAGTTGTTAGTAAAAGGCATCAGTAATATGTCTACTATGTAGAAACAGACCTCAAATGTCAAGGTTGTTGAAGATATCTTATTGACACAAAAAGTACTACAAAATAAACTGCATAAAGAATATTGGATTTACTATTTTAATGTTTTGTCTACAAATGTTGACAAAGCTATATGCTTACAATGAATGTTTATATTAATGCTGTATTTAATTATGAATCTATTTGGAGGAAGCAAGCACAGAAAAGGAGCACGTATCTACTACCGTTAGACTACGAGTTTATTTAGAATCCTATGTCTTATTCCCTTATATATTCTCTGTATCTGACATAAGACACAAAGAGTAAGTTCTATGTAAGTTTTTACAATAAATATTTGTTAAATTAGTGATTAAATCATCATCATAATATTAATAACCCATATTGTTGATCACTTGCTATGATCCAGGCACTGTTCTAAGCATTTTACATGCTTTAATTTATTCAATTCTCTTAATTCTGTGAAATGGGTAATATTATTATCCTTATTTTACAGACAAGACAGTGAAAAACACTTTCTGATTTAGGAAGAAAGAAACAAGTTTTAACGCTTCCCAGATTCTTATAGATCTTTCCTCTAGGGAGAAAAAGGAGATATATACTATGCATGATGAGATATATACTATACATGATGATGATGACAAACCTATAACGTAACAGCCTCACACTGGAAAGTCACTGTGCTCTGTGCTGGCAACTTACAACCCACCCCCATACCATTCAGCCTGCCCTATAAAGACTTACTTTAATAATGTTCAGTTTTGGTAACAAGCTACAATCAGCCAATGTCAACTGATCCCCATCCAAGAACAATCTTCTGGAAACTGTGAGTTCCTCAGCATTGTCTGGATCAATTTCATCCAGAAGTGGGGTGTTTAAGTAGTCATCCAGACGCTTAAATTCTCTGAGCAGAGATTTTTCAAAATCTGAGGCAATGAAGTCATAGTGTTACCTATAAATGTATTGTCTTTATGACTAAATACATTCTCAATATGCTTTTTATACACAGTAAGTTCATCCCTGGCATGTCAATGCTCTAATTGAACTAAGTTGCTAATTGCTATAATGAATATTATGCTCTAAATCTAATAAAAGGCTGGGTGTGGTAACTCATGCCTGTAATCCTAGCACTTTGGGAGGCTGAAGTGCGAGGGTTGCTTGAGGCCAGGAGTTCGAGATCAGCCCGAGCAAGAGAGAGACCCCATCTCTACTAAAAACAGAAAAATTAGCCAGGCATCGTGGCAGGCACCTGTAGTCCCAGCTACTCAGGAGGCTGAGACAGGAGGATCACTTGAGCCCAGGAGTTTGAAGTTGCAGTGAGCTCTGATCATGCCACTGAACTCTAACCTGAGCGTTAGAGTGAGGCCGTGTCTCAAAAAACAAACAAACAAAAAATAAATCTAATACAACTTCATGCAAGGGAATTTCAGAGGAGAGAACAGAAAATGAGAGGAAGAGTACATTGTTACCCAACATATACTAACTATATATTCAGAAAAATCCTATGTTTGCTAAGTGAGAATGTCAGAGTGAGCAAGTGAGTGAGAAAAATAGATTAAAAGAAAGGTGTCTTACTCTTATTTGATTCCTCTTTTGTATTTTTAATATATGCAGAAAACTTGGCAAAGAGGTTACAGCCCACATCAAAGGATTCCTTGTACTTTGGACTCAGGTGAGGATACCTTAAAAAGAAACACCAGCAAACTATCATTCACATACAACAAGACAGAGACCAGGTGCCTTCACTTGCACTATACTGAGAATAGAAATTTTGGAAAATTATCTGGAAACTAAAGATCCTCAGAAATCTCTCAGCAAAAATATGTATTGTTCTCAATCTCAGAGTACTTTAATTTGTAAAATTCATAGGGAAATTAGTTGTCTGGAATTCAAAGCTCATTTACTTGTAGAAACAATGTTTCAAATGATCGTTAGGTTTTCATACTTGCTCCTAAAAGCCTGTTTGGCAGAAGATATGGTTGTAATATAACACATTTATATTACAATATTATTTATTTATATATTATATATTATTACATTATTTATAGAGATAAGTAGAAAAATATGGTTTCAAAATATTGCAACTTATAAAACAAATGAAGAAATAATTTAGCATAATTAAATAAATAATGTAATTACGCAATTCACATTAACAAATTAAATAAGAAAACCCATATGATCATAAATAGATGCAGAAAATGTATTCAATAAAAAAATCAGCACCTTGTAGAGATATCTGTGCTCCCATGTTAATCGCAGCATTATTCACAAAGGCCAAGATAGGGAAACAACCTAAGTGTCCATGAACAGATGAATAAATATAGAACTTGTAATTATACATATATATATATAATAGAATATTACTCACCTAAAAAACCGATATATTGTCATTTGAAACAACATGGATGAACCTTGAGGACATTATGGTAAGTGAAATAAGCTAGACACAGAAAGACAAATACCACATGATCTCCCTTATGTGTGGAATCTAAAAAAAATCCGTCAAGTCCCATTTGTTTATTTTTGTAGCTGCATTGATTGCTTTGGGGGTCTTCTTCAAGAATTGTTTGCCTAGACCGATGTCTGAGAGGGTCTTCCCAACATCCTCTTCTAGGATTCTTAAGGTTTCCTGCCTTAAGTCTGAATTGTTCTTTTTAAGGGATGCTATGAGAGACTCTTGATTTCTTGAGAAGACTTGAAATACGAATGATAGAATGATCACCATTGTTTTGGGAAGGTTCAATAGCCTCTCTGTTCCAATTAGAAATTTGCAATGCCAGCCAGGCCCTGACCCCTCGACCCGTAGGTGACTTTGGTTTCCTTAACTTTAGGATCTTAGTTGATAAGAGGGTGTCTCAGATCACATATCTAAGAGATATCAGAAACCCAACTGAAGATTGATCCCTATCCCCACCCTTGCACACACACTCACAACCCCAGTAACAGGAATTCCATTTTTCTAAGACTAAGAAATCTTGGCACAAATCTTGATTCTTTTCTTTTTCTTACATTCACAGCTAATCCATCAGCAAATTTTCCAGTTCACCTTCAAAATATAATGTGAATCTGATCATTTTTCACCACTTCTACTACATCATCCCAGTCCAAACCACCATCATTTATTTTCCTGGATCAATTCATTAACCTTTTAACTATTATCTCCACTTCTGCCCTCCTCTCTTGCGTACTTTATCTTAAACTTAGAAGTCATAATAATTTTTGAGAAATATAAGTTAGAACATGGCATTCCTCTTAACAAAATCATCCAATCATTTTTCCACCTTCATCATAGTAAAAGCTAGAGTCCTTCTGGAGGTTTCTAAGGTTCTATCCAATTTGGTACTTTTCTGATTTCCTCAACTAAAATGCTTCAAAGCATTCTTTCTTGCTGCCTTGCTGGTTTTCTAATAGCTCATCCATGCTTCCTCGTCCGGGATATCTCAGCTGCTTTTCCCTCAGTCTTTAATACCCCTCCTTCCTGTTAAGGAATCCTGGTACTGGCCCCAATACCTGTACTTGATTCGTCAGGCCCACCATAAGCAAGTAAAAAGACTTTGACAGATTTCATGGGGGAAATCTGCCCTCCCCACACTAGACCTGGTGCATGGACAATGTAATGCAGTCCCTAAGGGGGGCTGCAGTCAAGGACGCAGGCCCCTCTGGCCAGCGATGCTCTTATACATACTTGCGTTCGTAACGCAGGCACACTCATTCCTAGGTCTCTTTATCTAGGGCCTTTGGATGAGGTCTTTTTCTGCCGAGAACTCATTGTTGAGAGAAAGAAAAGAACTTCAAAGACACTTTTCCCAGCTCTAACTGAACACTCAGTACTTTTCCACTCCTAGCCTTCCCCCATCCCCAGCTATTTGCCCTAATCCCAGGTCCATAAACAGAAGGAACCTTTTATGGGTGGGGAGTATACTTCTTTGAGAGTGACAAAACTCCTACATCTGTACTAATTCACTAGACCCTCTACCTGTGTGCCATTCCATGGGGTCGAATGGAACAGGGGGAGTCAGAGCGTTTTCCACTTTTGGACTGTGGCTTCTAATTTGTAGTAAATGATTAAAGACTTGATTACTTTTATTTTTGGCTTGCTTCTTTAATCAGTTGCTCCAACAGTTGGAAGTTCAGATCTCTCAAGCTTAGCCAGCTGGGCCCTGAATCCTTGACTATAAACTTCCTAACACTTATTACCTCAATAGCTAAAGTCTTTATACAAATGTTACTTTCTACTATACATTTAACATTATTAGTGCCACCCAAAATTTCCTATATTTTTCCTATGCTTTATTTTTATCCATGACACTTATCCCCAACTGACATACTATATTTTAGGTACTTACTTTTTTGTTGTTGTAAATTTCCTCCCATGTAAGTATGGGAACTAACAGGTCAGGGATTTTGGGTTTTACACATTGTGTATCCCCAAATTTTAAAACAATACCTCATGTATAGTAATTGTTCAGCAAAAGTTTTTTTGAATAAGCTGTCTGGAAGAGATAGGAGATAAAATCTGTTTGCAAAGGTAAAACTATGCATCACTCTCTGCCTACCAGTGGTTGGAAAAGCCTGACCTTGGTTACCCTCTCCCCACCCCTAAGGCTTCGTAGGGGCTCCAAACCATACTTTGATTATAAGACAAATGACTCCTGAGGTCTTTTACTCACTGTCCTGGGAGGCCCATGAGGATCTGAATTGATTTAAAGTATATGGAGACTGATTAAGACAATCTTACAAAATCAGTACCAGTTAAAAGTTGCTATGTAAGGTACAGTTTAGTATTGCAATACCTTTAGCTGATGAGTTGAGATCGACTCAGTACATCAACTTTACTTCAAGGCAGTCATTCTATCATGAACTCATAAAGTAATATTTTGAGATATAGAGGGATATTGATATTGTTTTGTATTAATAATCTAATTGGGCCAAGAGATATTTCCTCAAGTGATAATTCTTTTAAAAATAGGCATTAACAGGTGTATAACTTTTGAATCCTTAAATATATTTATAAACTATAGTTAAAATATCTGAGTGACACTAAAATTTAAGAGAGATTCAATCATAGATCCTTATCTTTTAAAATTTATATATTTGCCTACCTTTCTCGATATGTTTCTTTCATTCACTTTTTTTTGCATACTACATAGCTCTTTCATTCAAGGGTTTTCAACAACTTCCAAATCACACTTTCAAACCAAAAGCTTATCAGCACTCTAGTTTGAGAAAATATTTTTTGTAAGGGATACTTACAGTATTTGGAGCTTTTGTATCTATTCAAGTTATAAGATCATTTATATTCCCTCCAGATTGGAAACAATGCAACTCTATTTGTGTGTCAGGAATTATCCACCTTATTTATACTCAAAATTATTTGTTCAAGTATTCAAAACCATTTATTGAGTATTTTTTATTTCCTGGGTGATATCAGCGGTGAACAATAGAAAGGCCAAATAGAGATACAGACAATCAAGCAAATAACTAATTTGATTTCAGATGTTGTGAATTTGGAACATGTAACAATAGATAAAAGGAACATGAGGTATTATGGTTGCTAGGGTGTATTGGTACTGGTTCCTAGAATTAACATAGCATTGGCAGGAGGATGAATATCTAATATGCAAATATGAATATGAATATCTCTGTATATATTACCTTCTCTTCTATGCTGGTCTTGTTAAGTTTGAGAGAATGAGAAAGAGACTGAGAGAGAGAGAAAAAGAGAGAGAGAGAGAAAGAAATTATAGAAGGATGGTCAATAAGAGCTTTTATGTATAAGTGACATTGCTACAGGCACATATGAAAAACAGTAATCAATCATAGAAAGAATAAGACATGAAAAGACCTTGCTTAGAGAAAAGTATCCCAGATAGGAAGAAAGAAAAGAAAATATAAACCTCAAGGGGAACAGGGAATAGTATAGCTGTTACAGCCTGAATATTTGTGTCCCCCAATATTTGCATGTTGAAGCTTAATTATCAATGTGATAATATTAGGGCCTTCAAGTTGTGATTGGGTCATGGGGGCTTTTCTCTCCTGAATGGGATTAGTATTCCAAAGCAGCCTGAGTGAGCTGCCAAGCCCTTTCTACCAAGTGAGGACACAGCTCAAAGTGCCATCTATGAACCAGAAAATGGCCCTCACCAAACACTGAATATTCCATGCCTTGATCTTAAACTTCCCAGACTCTAGAACTATCATAGATAACTCCTGTTGTTTAAGATTGTAGCATATTTATGAAAAATACACTTTTTAAAGGTAGTAGAAAGCCATTGAAGAGTTTTATGAAAGGGAGTGTTACAATTTTATTTATTTTGGTTGCTACGTGGTGATAGCATTTAGGAGATGAGAACGGAAACAGGAAGACCAGTTAATGTTTCTGCATTCTGGAAAAGAACTAATGGAGCTTGAAAAGGGTATGCACAGCAGAGACAATGAGAACTGGTTAGAGTAAGGATTTGTTTCAACTACAAGTGATAGGAATTGCTGACGCATTCTTGGTAAGATCTGAGAACTAGAAATAAAATAGAGTAATGAAGTTTTTGGTCTATGAGAGATGCACAAATTCTGTTTTTGTCTTGTTAAGTTTGAGTTGCATATTATGTATGCGTTTCCTGCTGAAGTAGAGTAGGGGAGTGGATATGCAAATGTAGATCTCAAGGGTAGAATTGAACAAGAGAAATAAGTGTGCAAGTTATCTGTCCTGCATGTGTCATTTAGGAGGATATGATTAGGTGAAATCGCTGGCGGACAATGAGGAAAGAGTTCCAGGACTGAGCCCTGGGGCACTCAAACACAGAGGGAAGGAAAGAGTAGAATCAAGCAAAACAGCATAAAAAGAGAAACTAGAAACACAGAAGGTAATCTAGAAGTCAAGTGAAAAACGTATTTCCAGGAGGGAGTAATCATTTGTACAAAGTTTAGCTGAGAAATTGAATGAAATAAAACGGAGTAAAAGGTGTCATAAAACTGGCATGTTTGTAAGCATCAATTTAATTAACTTAGAAAGGAGATTTCCTACATTTCATTTCTCTGTGTATCATTTGACAATGATTTAGAAAATATACATAGATATAGATATAGATAGAGGTAGATATAGATATAGATATATACCCTGGCAATATAAAGCCTAACATTTACACACTATGAACTAACTAATTCCCACCAATCATCTTCTCTGTTTGGTCCATGTTCTGAAGGAAATTAGAATTTTGACTGTAAAATTAATAATAAAACATACCCCAAAATAAAAAGATCCATACTATTGTCTGTTTATCAGATGTCTTCTGAATCCGGGGCTTCCCAAGATCTAGATCAGGTGTAGGAAAACTTTTCATGTTGGAAGGGCACATTAATTTAGCTGTAATCAAATAAGGCCATATTCAAGAAACTTCAATTAGATATACTTAAAAATATACATTATTTTGTAAAAATCTAATGACTCCATATTTAATAATTTCAAAAAAAATGAGCACTATTTGTTAACTGTAAACTTAACTAAGCTTTTAATGACTTTGTTGTGTCTGCTTTTTGTTGGAAAGCATTTGAATATTTGGTTGCAGCACGGAGGTCTGCAGTTTCAGTTGACCCTCTAGATGGGTATCAGTCATTTGTGATACCCTTGTGACCATAAGGGTGTCTTGATTTGGGTTAGGTGGGAGAGTGTAGATGCTCAGCAATAAATGGTTGA
This sequence comes from Lepilemur ruficaudatus, assembly GCA_963574885.1. Lineage (NCBI taxonomy): Eukaryota > Metazoa > Chordata > Mammalia > Primates > Lepilemuridae > Lepilemur > Lepilemur ruficaudatus. The sequence goes on along the minus strand of CAUYRT010099097.1, from coordinate 12,741 downwards.
AAAGCAAAAAAGCATTTTGGGGGCATATTACTAAAGGTATGAATATTCTACAGCATTTTCTATATTTCAACTGGATCTTTCTTAGCATTAAACAATGACTTTAAATTGTCATCTACTGAGAGCTCTATCAATTCCATCTGTAGTTCTTTAGGTGCCTTGGTGGAATCAACTAGGTGATGCTGAAATGCTAATTTGAGTGTGATATCATGATTCTCAAAGTCAGTGAACCTTTCATTGTATTCTCCAATTAATAGGTTCATAACAGCTGCGTATTCTTCAAATGATTCACATGTATCATCCTGCTCATCAATGACCTTTGCTAACTGGGGACAATGTTCATCAGAAACTTCCTTTTGAAGAATTGCTTTGAAAAAAGATAGGATTTTTTTTTAATGCTTGGATTTTTTGCCACATATCGTATATAGACTTAGTTTTACCTTGCAAAGAAATATCCAAGTCATTTTGGTTTGACGTGATATCACATAGAAATGTTGCATTCCTGTAGAAATTTTCTTTCTTAATTCACATTGCTGGTTCTGTTCTTCATAAGATTTAACTACCTGTCGTTACAGAGATAAAATTTTGGCTAACACTGTCGTGCCATAGCCAACACACTTTAGAATGATATGGCAAATCCACACTGAATACCTCATTGTTCAACTTGAGCATGTCATGAAACTGATGATGCCATGTTTCATTTGCACAAATATACTTAACAATACTTACAACTTGTTGCAAAGTGTCACTTAAAATAGTAGCTTTAGCACAGACATTTTGCTGATACAAGATACAATGAAAAGAAACGAGAGCATCTGGATCTGTTAATACCTTTTTTATCTGTGCAGTAAACCCTCATGTTTTCCTGTCATGGAAGGTGCACCGTCTATACATATAGACACTAAATTTACCAAATTCAGTCCAACCACATGACGTTTATCTTGAAAGTTGTGGAAGATATCTGTTCCCTGTGTTCTGTTCTCAAGAGTGCCCAAAGTGAGTAACTCTTCTCAGGAAAGAAAATCTGTTATGACCCAAATGAAGTATAAAACCTGAACCAAGTCAGTAGTAACAGTTGATTCATCCAAAGTAATTGAATAATATATATTTTCCTTTTGAAGTAGTGCATGACGTTCTGTTAAGTTGAAGGCTAACTCATGCTGCCAATCAGTTATGGTTCTCCTTGAAAAAGGCAGTTGTTTGTACTTTGAAACTTTATCAGGGTCTAAACATCCTACAACTTTGACAATGCATTCTTTCACAATTTCTATATTACTGAATGGTTTTCCTTTATTCTCTGAGTAAGTGGCTACTTTATAAGTTGCTTCAGTTGCATTATTTCCAGGTCTTATTGCTGCTTGAAAGAATTGCCTTTGCTTTTACTTCTCCACTTTTAATTTCTGCAATACAACCTTTCATGCTTCTCCCTCTAATTTAAAATGTTAATATTTGTGGTCCTTATGAGTGTTATAATGCTCATGAGCATTGAATTTTTTTTAATGTTGATATTGCAGTATTACAAAGCAAGCAAATCGTCTTATCTTTAACAGAAACAAGATAATATTGCAATTCCCAATCCTCATTAAGAAATTTATTTTTTTCCTTCAGCTTTATCTTGGTCTTCTTTGACATGATGGGCTGTTAAGCAGACAGAATTAAAAAATACTGTTGATCTGTGCAATTATTCACAAATTCCACTTCAAACAGAAACACAGTGCACCATTGTCAAAAGCTGATAACCAACTCCAATACTCAACCCCCACAAAACTCTTGCCAACCAGCCTCCTGCGGTAGTGGCTCCAGTCAGGCTGGGGAAGTAAGAATTAAATCATGAGTATAGCACCTGTCAATTTAGCCCTTAGGGGTTACTAATGTTCTAATTGTACTGGTCAATCTAGGAGAATTATTTTGTTGAAAATTATTTTATTCTTTGGTATTTTAAATATGTTCATTTAAAAATAAAATAAAAATATAAGAGAAGACCAAAAAAGTATTAATAAAACCAAAGGGTTTATTTTGTAAAATCTGGATTTAGTCCAAAGGCTGCACTTAAGGAGCTAGAAGGCCACATGCAGCCTTAAGGCCACAGGTTCCTCACCCCTTATCTAGAGAAAGATGACTCCATTTGAAAAACAAAGAACAGCAACAAGACAATTACACAAAAAACCTGCCATCTCTGCAAACAAATATGGAGAGACAAGCAATGCAGATGAATTAATAATTAGCACTTTCGTGCAAAGGAAAGTTTCTATATGCAAGCACTTATTGTCTCACTTTGCAGTAAGGTTCAGGCTACCATTCATCGTGAGGTGCAGTTGTCATATTGAAAGTGGTAGTGTGGTGGCTTGCGTGGGATGGTGCCATTAAAATACATAGTCTAAGCACACGAATGTGACTTGAGTACCAACAACTCAAAACGATAATTGAGCATTTTATATTTATGACTTTCTCTTTCTTTTTGGTATCAACTCAAATGAGGTAACAAGCTAAATCTTTGGTCTAGGTCCAAATTTGACCTCCAAATATTTTTTACATTTCTTATATCTGTAGCATCTCTTCCTCCCCTTAACATTTTGCCTCTCTCACTTTTAGTAGACTGACAAAGTAAAGTATCCACCTTTGTATTGAGGCTTTCTGCAGTTACAAATTATGCCAGAACGGTTCTGGAAAATAACAAACCGTGCATTCTGCACTTGGCATTGTCTCTGTATTCTTACAGAATTTGAACCATCGACCCTCAGATCTACCAACCTTGTCTTGCTAAGAATTTGCTAATACTGAAATTTATAGATAACCACATATGGCTTTCTTTGCTAGTCAGTTGTGTATTAGCACAACTAAGGAATATCTCGAAAATGAATTTGTTTTGTCATTTGCTATTTGAATTTGACCTTTAAATTCTGTGAATACATTGTTTACGCATTTTATTTTCCATCTTTAAAAAACCATCTGGTGAATAATCAATTCAATAATTATTTTCTTATGGCAATAAAGCTGAATAAACATTCAGTATATTTGCTAACGATAAGCGTGGTTTTCTCCTATTTTGTTAATTCTATATTTATCCCTGGGAAGAAATATTTCCAACTTAGGGTAGGGGAGTGACTCAGCTTAATTTCATGCAGATCATTTCCTCCTTTTTTCTCCATATATCAATCCTCAATTAATACAATAGGTGCTTTGCAGCCAGCGTCATTGCACATTGATCTTGGCCAGCTTGTTTACAGTGTTTTGGCAAGTTGCTGATGTACTTGTCCCTTGGGATAGAGCAGGGGTTAATTGCTGTTAAACTCTCAGTGCCAAGTAATGGTTCAGCCTCTCTGCTACATTAAAGATGACACTAATAAGGAAAGAGTGCAGTGGATTGCTCTATGTTGAAAATTGGCCTAGTGGTGACAGAAACTTGGAGCAGAGCTGATGTAATAGGAAGACCATAATGTAATTATAACTGCTGAACATGTGTCATACCAAGTTAAATGATACATTAATGAATCAAAACAGGTGATGCAGTGTTGCTCTTTCAGCGAATAGAGGTGCTTTCAAGGTTAGATTGCCATTAATTTAATAATCTGTAATATGGATATTCTTCAAATCACAAATGAAATCAACTTTAATGCTTTCATACAGCATTGCTTCTTGAGTTTCAAATAGATAAGACAAAAGAAACAAAGCAAAAGTGAGCAGAGTTCAGTGAAACTCATTCTGTGTTTAATTTTGTAAGAGCAGGTTTTACATCGTAAGGTGAGTGGTTGCCCAAGGCCTTCTTCTTGTCGCAGTAGACTACTAGATCATTTTAATCCACAGTTAGCCAGCCAGTAACTCTCAAGGGAGCATAGACCTTTAGAAGCAAACAATTACATCTTTTCTAACAGGCGACTGTATATTATCTATACGTAATGTTTTCATAAAGTTTATTTTAAATTCACAACAGGTAGAATATAATAATGTCCCTTAAATTTTCTAGTGTTTTGTGCCATAATTGCTTTTGAAAATTTTTCTAAGTAATTGTAAAGCTTTCAAACCTATATTCCTTGTAATTTTTTCATTAATTTTACTTATTTTTGTAATCAATATGAGAAGTATTTTTTATTATTTCAAAATATTTCAGGGCTACAAATGTTTATAAACAATAATAGATCTATGATTTAATATCCACGATTTTAAAATTGTGTATCTTAGTTGTTTTTTCTTTAATAATACAACTAACATAATTGTTTTTATTTTGGTTAGAGCTGTTGGGAGGCTAATAATACAATATTTTTACTTGTATATGATATTTAGTTTCTCAAATTTGATTTATTTTGAAAAATAATTAAATTCATCTTTTTCTAAAGATTATGAAACCCCACTGTATTATTTTATTATATATTATATATATGTGTGTGTGTGTGTGCAATTTATTCAAAGGATAATTTTCCTATGTTGGGCCTACCCTATGGTGATTTTCATCATGTAATATAAAGTTTAATTTTAATGTTTCCATGTATTATCTTCTTATAATGACAAGTAATTAATGTTATTTGGTGGTATTTTACCAAACTATTGAAACCAATTATAAAGGTAAATGGTTGATTCTTTTCGACACAAAATTACTGTTGTAAGAAAATAAAAAATACATGAGTCAATTGAAAAATGAAACAATCACGTAATATCTGCCTTTGAATATATTAAGTGTAAAATTTACTCTTACACTAGAGCTCCAGTTTTAATTTAATATTTGTGCATGTTCTCAAGAGAGTTAAACAGATTTGGATATCATCTGTTTTTATCATTACTGATGACATTAATGACAATAAATGCTATCACTTGTAACAAAGGCCATTATTGAGAAAAAATAGTTTTTTAAAAAAATATGATTTTAATCATTTTAATACACAATTAGCCAGCCTGTAACTGTCATGGGAACATAGAACTTTAAAAGCAAAAACAAAACAAAACCTAGTTTCTTTCATGCAGACATTGCATTTTATTTGCTCACACCGTTCTTACTCAGGAATGCAAGGAAAGCATTTGCATCTGCTGGCTTTACCTCCCATGATCTCATACTTCATGTGGAAGATTATTATTCTATTTAGTCTTGGGTGGTATTGGGAAGTATGTGGAGGCTAATCTTGAACTAGAAAGAAGGGTCTATGGTTGGCTGAAGACTTCTTGAGTATCAGCGCTCTATGACTTACTATTTTTGCACTTTGTTGGGAGTGCCTGTGCAGAGCTCTGAAGGAAGCTGTGCATTCATGTACAATGTCCAGCCTAGAAAAAGGCCTTGTACCTAAGCTTGCCACCAAAAAAGCAAAGTCAACTTCTTTCAAAGGTTCACAAAAATTAGAAAACAAGAGCATCAACAGTGACCAGTGTGAAATGACAACTAGAGATTCCTTCCCTGAGTATTCTAGAAAATCCAGACCCTCAGAGATCTTGCACTAACATATGATGGCTGCCTAAAAATCATGTTTGAGTTTAAAGTTTTTGTTAGTTGGGTAGGCGGTAGCTCAAAGAAGAGTTATGTTGCTTAGAAGATGTAAATAAGATATATTGTACACTGGAAACTGAGGGGTAAAACTTATTCTCACTATATCTTGAGTTCTTATTTTATACAGGAATTATCCTAAACACTGAATATATGTTGTCTCATTTAATCTCTAAAGGTAAGCAGCATTTAAATTTTTTTTTATTTCAGCATATTACAGGGGTACAAATGTTTAGGTTACATATATTTCCTTTGCCTCACCTGAGTCAGAGCTTCAGGCATGTCCATCCCCCAGATGGTGCACACCGCACTCATTAGATGGGAATATACCCATCCCCTTCTCCCCGCTCCCATCTGCCCAACACGCGATGAATGTTATTACCATATGTGCACATAAGTGTTGATCAGTTAATACGCATTTGATGGTGAGTACATGTGGTGTTTTTTTCCCCATTCTTGTGATACTTCACTTAGTAGAATCATCTCCAGGTCCATCAATGTTGTTACAAAAGATAATAAATCACTATTATTTATGGCTGAGTAGTACTCCATGGTATATATATACCACATTTTATTAATCCACTCATGTATTGATGTGCACTTGGGTTGTTTCCACATCTTTGCAATTGTGAATTGTGTTGCTATAAAAACATTCTAGAGCAGATGTCTTTTTTATAGAATGTCTGTTTTTCCTTTGCGTAGATGCTAGCAGTGTTTTTAGTTTTTGTTTTTTCTTTGTTTGTTTTTTAGTTTACAGTTATGAATCTAATCTCTCCAGAGACATTGAAAATATTGTCCCAAATCACACAGCTAGTAAGTTTCAGAGATAAGGCTTCAACTTCAGTCTCTTGGACTTCAGAGCCTTACCATTAACCAGAACATTTCGTTGCCTCCAAAGAATAAGGAGCAATGAAAAAATGACAGTTTGTTCCTCAGAGTTGTTAATGCAATAAATTATTTTGTAGAAAATATCCCTTGTGACTTTAAATAAATTGTTGCACCCTTTAGAAACTATCTTATACTGTTTGCGGTTCCACTTGAGAATTAAGCACTGTGAGAACACTCTGACATTCTATAAATAAAGTCTTGTCTCTAGGTAAATGTATCTTTCTTTAAATGAAACCAGATATTTGTCTGTGTTATTCATTATTTAGGGGGTTAGCAGCTAAGGTCATTAATCCATTCATTTCACCATTTATTTAATAAGTACATTCTGTGCCAAAAATTGTGCTTACAGTGAATAGCCAAGATTAAAAATTCCCATTTTCAAGGAACTGGCAGTCTCTAATGGAAAGACAGATAAATTAATGGAGAAATAGAGAATTATATACAAATTGAAAGGGTGGGGTTGATGTACAGGCAATGCATGAAGTGAAAACTTGATTCAACACTGTTGGGTTTGGTTTGGGACATACATAGACTGAGGAAAAAGAAAGAAAAGTAAAGATAGAGATGGACATGACAGAGAGAGAGAGAGAGAGAGAAACAGAAACAGAGACAGAGATGAAGGGATGAGACAATGTTCTAAGAAATATAAATCCCAAGCTTCTTTTTAAGGATTGGTCTAAATGAGAAATAGCGGGTGATGAAATAAGTATAGTGATGTGGTAGTAACATCAATAATGCTCATGAAATTTAGAATGCCTGAGGGTGGATGAAAGCATTCCAGTTTAGAGAAGAAGGCCAATTATCACAACCTTTATTTTATTGAAGGCTGAAAAAAGTCAATAAAAGGTTATTTGTAAGAGAAGGTCATGCTCAGATTTGAATATTACAAATATAAATAAAGATCACTGTCACAGTAGTGTGAGAAATGACTGTGGAGGGAGAATCAGGAGACTCAGGGAAACATGCTGAGCGGGTTATGGTAATAACATAGGAATTATGGGAAAATGAACCAAGACATTAGCCATGGATCTACAGAAGAGGAAGCCACCTCGGAAGATGTTAAGAGGTAGAACTTTCATAATATGTGTAATTAATTGCAGAGGATGAGAAAAAGATAGAATGAAGTTTGACTCTCCACAGTTCTCTTAAAGGCAATTTAGTGACCTTTCTCAAAGACAGGGAAATACAAGAGTGAGGAAGGGCCAATTAGGGAGGGAGTATGGAGATGACATAGGACATACAAAATGAACTTGTTGGTGTATATAGAGAGCTCAGAAGTAAACTTGTCTAGTGTCATTAAATGGAATTTGAAGTGACTCACGTACCCATGAGTGAGAGAATAAGACCAAAGCCTGGTGTCATTACTATTCAACAGATAGGTAGCTGAAAATGTCTCACGAGAGGGGAAAGAAAATTGCTTTTTAGGAATCAGAGAAAGATCAATAAAATCAAATGATAACAAGAGAGGAAATAATATATTACCTTAATATTACCACTGACTTTAACCACAGGAAGTTTATGTCTATCTAATGAAAGAAGTATAGTGGCAGAAGCCACTCTACAGTAAGCAGAGAAAAGACTGAGAGAGGAAGATGGTATTATACCGTGTGTACACTACTAGAAACCATTAGGAAAGGAGGGAAATTTTTACTAATTTGAAAGTAACACAGGGTTGAAAGGGCATTAAAACTGTATTTATTTATTTCGAGATGAGGTAGGGGTGGGGTGTCTCACTATGTTGCCCAAGCTGGGCTGGAACTCATCCTCAACCTCCCAACTAACTGAGACTCCAGGTGTGTGCAACTCTGCCAACCTTTTTTTTTTTTTAATTTTAACTTTAAATAAGAAAGAAACTTGAAATTCATTATATGTGGAAGAGAGAGAATCAGTTAAGAGAGGGAGACAAAGGCATAGCACCGAGTAAGTGAGATATCCGATGGAGGGAGGTCGAAGCAGAGAGGTTAACATACATGAGATAGCAAACTCTTCCACGAAAACGAAAAGAAATTGTGGGTGTCAGTGCAGGGTGAGATTTTCTGCCTGTTGATCTTTATTATTTACTTGTTTGTTTGTTTTCCTGTGAAGTAGAGAATGATCAGAGCTGTGTAGGATGTTGAAAGCTATGGAACAGTGGACCTGAGGAAACTGATGAACTAATTGAAGTAGCAGCTGGGGTTATGTGAGAAGTGTTTAACTGAGGACCTAGAGAAGGTTCACAAGAGAGCATTGGGGGAGTGGCTGTATTTTACTTTCAGAGAGGTAAAAACTTTCTCAGAATCAATGAGCCACATATCCCCAAGAAAATCAGTGCAAATTTGGTTGGTGTTATGTTTTCTGTATTTTAAAACTCAATGTCACATTTTCTCCTGTTTATTTAGCATTTGTTCAGGAAAGGATGATTCTTTGGTACTCATACATTTCAAGAACAACATAAAAACCTAAACACGAAGATCTGAGGAACTCAAATAAATCAAATGAGAGTATTCTTGCGCTGTTTGAGGGCTATCTGAAGTCAACATGCAGGTTTATATAAGTGGACCTTAGCTTATAAAGATTGCTCTGAAATAAATTGAGTAGGTACAATAATTCCCTGAAAATTGCTCCTGAGTTATTGCATGCTACTGCTGACCACAAAGAAAAACAAAAAAAACCAAAAAACCCCACAAGTCAGCAACTTGTGGTTAATAGCCCCTTGCACTGTGTTCCTCTCACTATATAACATTTTTTTCTGGATGGTACTCAGAGTGATATCAGTTTTTTATGATTTTTTTTCAGATGATTCACGTATTCTGCTTATCAAATAATTTGTTTGTATTTGATATTATTTTTTAAATAAGAAAAATTAAAAGATGCTTAAGAAAGCTGTATGTGAATTATTAAAGGGGACAACACCACAATATAAAATGAATAGTCACGACCACTTTTTATTTATATGGCACCTTTGCTCTAGTCATTTTTAGTTTTATTTTATTTTTGATTGGCCATAATTGTACACATTTACGGGGTACAATGTGATGTTTATAATATGTATTATACCCAGTGGATGATCAAATCAAGCCAATTAGTATATCCAATCCCCAAGTCTTATATTTTGACCATTACTGTTATTAAGGGCTTAATTATTATCTCTGCTCTTTAATGTTTAAAGTTGTATAATTGGGATTTGTCCTATGATAAGACTTGTGATGAGTGACATTATTTGTCATAGGTTATTAGCCAAGGAAAGTTTAAAAAAAATCATTGAACCCATTGACCAACTTCTCCTGGTCTCCTCTCTAGCCTCTGGTAATCACAATTCTACTCTACTTCTATGAAATCAACTTTTTCACATTCCACATATGTGTGAGATCATGCAGTGTTTGTCTTTTTGTGCCTGACTTATTTCTCTTAACATATTGTCCTTCAAATGCATCTATGTTGTCGCAAATGATAGGATTTCATGCTGTTTTATGATTGAATAGTATTCCATTATATGTGTGTGTGTTTGTATGTATTTATTATATACCATATTTTTTTTATCTATTTCATCCATAGATGGGCTTTTAGGTTGATTCCACATCTTAGCTATAGTGCTGCAATAAACATGGGTGTGCAGATGATTTCATTTCCTTTGAATATATACTCAGTAATGGAATTGCTGTATTATATGGTAGTTCTATTTTTAATTTTTTGAGTAATCTCTGTACTGTTTTCCATAAGTGTTGTAATAATTCACATTCCCACCAATAGCGTGTGAGTTCCCGTTTCTCCACATCCTCACCAGCATTTGTTATCTTTTGTCTTATTGGTCATAGCCATTCTAACTGGGGTAAAGTGTTATGTCACTCTGATTTTGATTTGCATTTCTATGATAATTAGCGATGTTGAACAATTTGTTATATATCTGTTGGCCATTTGTATGTCTTCTTTTTAGAAATGTCTACTCAAGTCTTTTATGTATTTTTACAAGAAGAATAAGTTTTGATATTCTGTTACGCAGTAGGGTGACTACAGAAAATAACAATGTCGTTTCAAGATAGCTAGAAGAGAAGATTTTGAATATTGTCACCATGGAGAAATGATAAATGTTGAAAGTGATGGCTGGATATAGTAATTACACTGATTTGATCATTGCATGTATCATATGTATACATGCATTGAAACATCACATTGTACTCCATAAATATGTACAATTATTATGTGTCAACTATAAATTTAAAAAAAAATCTTTTAAAAATGGTTTAAAATATCTGCCAACGATTTACAATGATTTTCTTTGACGGGCACTGATATGATGATAGCGATTCTTCTAATAAAGTATTTCATAATTAAGGAAGTTATAATTTGTTATCAGGACTCACAACAGCTGCCTGTGGAATAAGACAATATGCTTTTCCTCTCCCTACTGGGCCTAATTCCCCAGTAACCTTATTGAAAATGTGCATGGGCTACAAAACTAAAGATTAACTGTCCAGGGACCTGCTTCCTGGAGCTTATTTGAAGATTAAATCAAATGGCAGGCAATATATATTTGGTAATACGGCTTTGTTGCAGTCTTTTCCCATGTAGTGGTAAGTGTAATAGAAGGAGATGACACTTTATAGCTGTTTAAAAAAAAAGATTTTTCTAAATGTGAAATAGTTTTGTTCTCAGGCTGAAATTGAAATGAATAATTTATTTCTTCATAAGCAAAATCATCTCTGCTTTTTGAACACATAATAAAGACTCTCCAATTACAAATTTTCCATAATTACAAATTGTTCAGCCTTTTAAAAGGTGATTATTATTCATTATCTATTTATTTCATAACAAATGCCACTAAAGGTGTTAAAGATGATTTTAAAATGCCAACTAAGATATTGCAACATTTTAATTAAATGGAGAGCAGTTTAAATATATATTTAAAAACATAGCTTTTAGACTACACATTAGTAAATGGATTTCTGTTTAACAAATCAGAGAAAGATGGATGAAGATGTTCTGCTTTTAAAAATACTATATTTAGAATGCCTGTGTAGAGACACTGAAGTGTGATTTGTCCTCATAGCAGACATCTGAAGAACAAGTGACATTCTTACACAAAATCCATATTGGTGATGTATTTAATTACAGAGCTGATTGAAATTGACAGCTTTAGTGACCTGCATTTGCACTTGTGTTGATTGATGTATGCTTCAACTCTGGTTACTTTTAAACCAATTCACATATTGCTCAATACTATAATATCACCCTGTCAAATTGCAAACTACATTTTTACAAGTGGGGGAACTGGAGAGAGTGCATGTTTAATTAAAATATGATAGAGATGAATTGTTTTAAAACACCTATACAACTGTTAAACTGGAACCACTGTTATTGAAAGCAGAGTGAAAGAAAATTCAATACACTTACTCAGGCATTTATGTTCCTAGAGTCATCTTTTCTCTTAGAAAATACATACTTGGCTGCTATTCATAGTAAGAAAGAGGTCTTAGAACTTTGCACCGCTATCTCTAAAGAGATGCTTTCTTTGATATGATGTCAACCTTTAAAAATAATAAGTAAAATTAGTGTCTTAGGGCAAAGAGTTACCTTAATGATCATCTAACCCAAATCCCCTGTCTGTTTTTTGTCTCCATGAGTTTCTTTGTTCCTCAGGTTAGATAGCTGCTACCCAGAGAGGTAACTTGTTTATAGAAGAGCACAAAGTTGCTTTTACTGCACAAAACTGGAACTGGAATTTGCATCTTTTCAGTTCCAGTTCAATGTACTTTCACACTACACAGGACTTCCTCCTCTAGACATCTTTCACTCCTTAACTCAATCTGCTGAGTGTAGATGTGTTAAGATTATGGCCTTTAATACCAAGTGATCAACTTAATTTAGGCACTTTCTACTACATCTTTAATAATAGTAACAACCACCATTATTGAATATTGCTATATACCACACTCTGAAATATATTCTTAACATAAATTACTTCTCACAACATACATGCAAGGTATACGACATTATTGTCAATTTATTGATGTGTTGTAAGACTAAGGGAAGTTCAGCATATTTTTCAGATGGTCTCATGAACTAAGTAGATGAAATTTGAAACAGCTATGTTGAGTACAAAGTCCATAGCCCTTTTGACCACCCAACATTGTTATCCTATACCAGAAAAAAATCTTGAATTAAAATATACTTCTTTACTGTCAGAGTGATAGAGAACTGGTCTCTCAAGGAAGTTGGTTACATGTCTAATTTTTAAGAATAGAGATTTAAAAAACTTGGGTGGGCCGGGCGCGGTGGCTCACGCCTGTAATCCTAGCACTCTGGGAGGCCGAGGCGGGTGGATCGCTCAAGGTCAGGAGTTTGAAACCAGCCTGAGCAAGAGTGAGACCTCGTCTCTACTATAAATAGAAAGAAATTAATTGGACAACTAA
>CAUYRT010099089.1:0-56185 GCA_963574885.1 Lepilemur ruficaudatus | reverse complement strand
GGCTAGAGTGCCGTGGCGTTAGCCTAGCTCACAGCAACCTCAAACTCCTGGGCTCAAGTGATCCTTCTGCCTCAGCCTCTCAAGTAGCTGGGACTACAGGCATGCGCCACCATGCCCGGCTTATTTTTTCTATATACATTTGGTTGGCCAATTAATTTCTCTCTATTATTAGTAGAGACGGGGTCTCGCTCTTGTTCAGGCTGGTTTCGAACTCCTGACCTTGAGCAATCCGCCCGCCTCGGCCTCCCAGAGTGCTAGGATTACAGGCGTGAGCCACCGCGCCCGGCCCCCAATAAATATTTTTGAAGAAATGGATAAATAAATTGACACATGAAGCTGAAAAATATTGGCTAAAAGAATAATCCATGTTAGCCATGTACCTTTTCTTCTCATTTAGTTTAAGCTGTACTTTTGAAGACTTGCTTAATTTAGTAATATTTATCATGTCTCTGACATAAATTTGAAAACAATACGTTTGTGGTATCACAAACTATATTTGTGTCTGATTTAACTCAGCTAAATGAAATCCTAATTAGAAGCATGGTGTTCTAGCTTTTTGTGTTCCCAGTTCATTATTTGTGGTTCCTCTGTGCCATGCGATGTTAAACATATATGCAAAGCTCTATGATTGTTCGCACTGAGGGACAGAAGCTTCTGTGATCTGTGATTATCCACTTATACATAAAAAAAACCTGATTTGTAGAGAATCAATAATTAGATGGCCTTGGAATATAAATCTGAGATTTCTGCTGTAGAATGACTTTTTTCCTGGTAGACTCTTGGTTCTGAGTTTGATGCTTCCATGATTATTGATTATAATTATTTTTCAGGTTAATGACTCCCTTTGGGGCTTCATTTGAGACTGGAGTAAGTCCAACATGCAAAATTTCTAAGTTGGTAAACAAATAAATCTCTAATCTCATCAAGCAGGTTCTTTACTGGAAGCCTTGTAAATTAGAAACACGATGTCCTACAGTTCCATTAATAAAATCACATCAGCATAATTTAATGTCACATATATAATATTAGGTTTTACAGCCAGTGCCAGAATCACTGTGAGAGGGAGCTAGTTGAATAAATCTTAATATGCAAAATTTTCAAGACAATTTGGAACAGACAGGTATGCCAGAAAAACTTTCATAGGTAAAGAACATTAAAATATTATTTTATTTCTTTTTACAAAATTATATGCTGAATAATTGAGATGTAAGATCATTTCAACAAAAGGGACTATAACCATTACTCGTCTGTAAAAATAAATAGAATAATTCTATTACAAAAATTGATACCGTATTAATCTTTATTCACACTGTTTGATATAAAATCAAAATTGTACCTGTGTTATGTATAAGCATGGGGTCTATAGTAGTGCAGAAAATTTGAATAAGAGTTAGAAAAGGGTTGAACAGTTAACGTTTTTAAGGGTCTCTAACTTAGTTCAAATTCAACATCTTTTTCTCTAGGAATGTGTGAAACTTAATTGAAACCACTGAGCATTTTAAGTAAACTCTAATTGTGTTTGAAGAAAGTATTACCTATATCGGTTCTATACCTAATGTTTTCTATAGGTTTTCTTTTCCAAGTCAATCTAACTATAGAGACACGGGCGTAGATATATTCTTACATATTTTTCTTATGAACAAAATAGTAAATATCATCTTACCATTTCTTCTTACGGTTTTTAAAACACATATAAATGATTGATCAATAAAATAGAGTTTAGGAAAATATGTTACATAAGCATACTTTCTAGGAAGTAAAGGAGAAAAATTAGAGATAATTACAACTATGGAATAATAATGTAACTTAATTTTACATATAAATCTTTAAAGACATTGAAATATGCCAATTTGTAAATATAATTCATGCAACATGCACATGTATTATACAGCACAACAATATAATGAGCACTACCACCCAAATCAAGAATCAGAACATTGCCAGTAGGATCACCCTGGATCCCTTCAGAGATAGCAATTATTTTGAATTTCGTTTTTATTTTTCATGCCTTTATTATAAAATAGTTTTATGTCATATGTATATTTTATATATATGTATAACCAAAAGTATGTTTCTTCATTTGGCATATTTATCCATTATTCTATCATTGGAAAGTTGGGCTGTTTCCAGTTTTTCCCCGTCTTATACTGTGCTGCTATTAATAGTGGTATAAACATCATCTGATACACATGTGTAAACATTTTTACAGGCATAAAATGAAGAGTAGAATTGCAAGACCATAATTTATCCAAATGTTCAACTTGGATATTGAACATTGTTCAATATCATCTAATAACATAGTTAATTACCATATAATGACAAGTTGTTTTTAAAAATGATTGTACCAATTTGCACCATCCCTGGCAGTATTCCACTTGATCCACATCTAACATTTGGTACTGTCAGACTCCTTAATTTGTGCCAATCTATTGGATGTTAAATGCTCTCATTGTGGTATTAGTTTTCATTTTCCTGATTATTAGTGAGAATGAATATCTTTTTATATTTTTATTACTATTACATATTTTTCTTTTATGAACTCAAAATTTTGTCTTGTCATGTGTTTTGCTCATTTTTTTCTTTCTATTTTGTTATTTGTCTTTTTCCTATTGATTTGCATTGAATCCATTTTCCTAAATAAAATTATCCTTAAATATAATAACAAACACTAGCATAATATTTTGAACCCAACAGAGTTTCAAAACATTATGTGAATTCTCTAAAGCAATATATTTCATTTATTTAAAATGGTCTCCAACAAGAAAATGTCCAACTCTGGTTAAATATTGTGATAAAAGGTAGATCGGGGGCGGTGGCTCACGCCTGTAATCCTAGCGCTCTGGGAGGCTGAGGCGGGCAGATCGCTCAAGTTTAGGAGTTCAAGACCAGCCCGAGCAAGAGTGAGACCCCGTCTCTACTAAAAAAAAAAAATAGAAAGAAATTAATTGGCCAACTAAAATATGTAGAAAAAATTAGCCGGGCGTGGTGGCTCATGCCTGTGGTCCCAGCTCCTCAGGAAGCTGAGGCAGAAGGATTGCTTCTGGAGCCCAAGAGTTTGAGGTTGCTGTGAGCTAGGCTGATGCCCGGCACTCTAGCCTGGGCAACAGAGTGAGACTCTGTCTCAAAAAAAAAAAAAAAAAGTAAATGATAGACTAAACCATATGTATGGGTAGCTAGTAATATGCTTATGTTTTTAAAACCCAGAACTAAGAGTGATCCTTTATCTTAAAGCTTTTAGATTCTAATATATTTATTAGTGGGACAAGGTGAGTACTAAACTTAGCTCTGACACTTTTATTTTATATTATTTAATCATTATTTATATTATGCTTGTCCTTTGAAAGATCTTCCAATATCTGTGGAATTAAGAAGTTCAGCATCATAACTATACTTCAGCGATTGCTATTGTATCTATAGTCTTTTTTAAGCCCTTGCCGGTGGTATATCATTATGCCATTGTCGATATAACATAGTATCAATATAAAAGGTACTTAAACATCATTATGCTAATTATTATAATTATTTAAAATCCAATTGTGTCCTAAAGTGGTATTTCACTGTAAGAAGGGAGTATATTATGTGAAGCATGGGCCTTGCCTGTTAGATGTCTTTCATTCTTTCCTTCGTCTGTATCAGAAAAGGTCACTATCTGGGGATAATTATTCACTTCACCTTTTCTACCTGGTGAGATGGCTTGAATTCCCAAGACCTGCCCTTTTCAGTGCTCCACACTGGATCTCAGGCTACCATGCTAAGCCTAATTTACTCATTGCCTTCTGTGTTTATAATGGCATAACAATGACCATGTTGGATTCCATGCTAAATATATTCTCATGCTGCTGCTTTCTATATGAAAAAGAGCAGGCTTTTCCTGCTGGTATCATCAGACATTTAAACTCGTGCTTCCCAGGTGGGGTGAAAGTTCGTCTTAAATCCAGTTTCTAAAGAGTAAGGAAACTTTCCATGGGAGGACTTCCCTGGGACACTTCCTTCTCTGTATTATCTAATATAAGCAGAATTCCTGAAAATTACGTTCAGCTGAGGTTGCTGTGAGGCATAAATGATAACAGTGCCTGATATATAGTAAGTGTTCATTAAATGTTGCCAATGAAGAAAATGATGTTGATTTTGTATTGTTAGAAATCTTTATAAATTTGGCATAATCCATGTTTTTCTATTAATTCATAAGACTGTCTTATTAAGCCTTTATTTTGAAGATGAGACCTCTCATTTATAGTTTTTTTTGAGGACTACTTTTTTACTTGTTTTATTTCCTATAATTAGCTAAAGCTAATTTGATAGATACTTTGTCTCATGTATCTACCGTAGTGCCTAAAGAAGTGCTTTACATAGTGCTCAGTAAGTGTTGTTTGCATCAAATTAGTAAATGATCATCAGGGCATCCATATGTCATAACCGCAGACTTAAGAAATGCAGCTGGCCAGTAGAAACATGATGTATCCATTTGAATTTTTAAATAAGAACCATAATTATAAAGCCATATCTTTTCAAGGTGGCTGGGGGTTCTGGGGCCTATGGTACAACCACTCTGTCTGATTTGTCAGCACCATATTATCAGTGGGGAGCTTGATCTGAGCACCTACCCAAGAGCTGATCACCCTCTGCTCTCTCCTGCATAAGTTTGAGAGTCCATTTTCCCCAATTCAGAAAGTAGATTGAGAAATACATGCTGAAGGGAAAGCAAGATTGTGTTTTCTCACCTGTGAAAGGTAGTCACCGGTCATAAATTTTAGCCTTGTGCGTTATTTCGCTAAATCTGTACTACTTTGAAATTATATATCATCTTTTCTTCCTGGAAGAGAGAAATGATCTTCTTTATCCCCATGTCTAATCACTGCTGAGCATAACAATTATAAATGTATTAAAATACTGTCCCTTTGGCCCCCCACACCCTTTAGCTACCTTTTCCAGAGAAGAGAAAGAGAAGAAATAAAGTAGAACTTCTTTTAAACTTGTAATTTCTTCTGGAGTCACAATATCTGAAAAAAGAGAACAAAAAAGGAGGAGGAAGAAGAGAAGGAGGAAGAGGAGAGAAGAAGAAGAGAGAGAGAATAGTATGGGGTTTTAAATCGATTTCATTATTCTCCTGTACCAAGGTGCCCTGCTATAAGTTATCTAAGGACAGTTTATTCCTAATGATCAGTTTCAACAAAGAGAAGTGATCCAGAAAGCTAACAAGGGAAAATGATGCTCGTCTCTGCCATAGCTTTTATTTCAGTAGGATATTGAATGTTTAAAATACTTTGGGTAGGGAGTCTCAGATGCTGCTTCCAACTCTTGATTCCTGCCTATATCCTACTTTGGTCCTGTTTTCCATTCCAGAGCTAGGTTTGTTCTGCATGCTGGCTTTAAACTCCCCGTTTCTGTTCAGATCCAGACCTGCTCGATTTTCTCTGCTTCTGGCTCAAATCCCAAACAAAAATCTGTCTGGATAGATGAGCGATGAAAGTGGTTGGGGGCTATTTGCAACCACAGCTGTGCTGTGTATTTGAGGTTTGGGTGTATTCTTTCACTATCAAACAGAAGATAGAAGCCCCATTTTTAGAAATAGTTTTCACCTTTAGCATAGTATATGAGGCCAAGCAATACTTATGGCTTATATTACAGCAGCCAGGGCTACCTTCCTGTGTCTTGTTTTCTGTGGGCAACAACTTTCATTTCATTTAAATTGAATTAATATTCATTATCTGTATTATTATGATTTTATAAATAATGTGTATTGTAGAACCAAGCAGAAGACTATGATGCCTTTTTTCTTATACACACTGTCATAAAGATAGTCGGTCCTAATTCTTTTTATTTTTTGCTGTACCATACAATTAGAACAATTTAGTTCCACATTATGTCCGATTATATTCATAATGTTACAAAATAAAATAGCTCAGTCAGAATTTTAATCAACATTCATATTGCCCTATAAAATACTTTTATTCACTAATTATTATGAGGTATTTTGAGTTAGAAGTATATTGGACTTTCTGTGCCTTAGAGCAACATGACAAACATATAAAAAATACTAAGCATCTTAGTTGTTATAACTGAACTGCAGTGTTTTCCCGTACCATTCTTATTATTTTTCAGATGATAAGTTCACAATGTATAGCATTCAAAGATATTTCTGTCTGCCTCTCTAATCTTCTCTTATATTTACCAAAAGAACAAACAATGTGTGCATTATTTGCTCAGAAAGTACATTTAAGGAATTCTAAACTGATACTATAAAATAGTAGTTCTCAGACTTTTTGATATCAGAAATTCTTTACACTCTTGGGATTTTTTTTGAGGACCCCACAGATTTATTTAGAAAATTTTAGAAAACATAAATGTACACGAGCACACCATTTCATCTGCTGACAGTGTGATGATGTCATCATATGTCAGTTAGCCTCTGGAAAACTCCCCTGTAACTTGAGATAATCAGAATGAAAAAGTCAAATAGCTATTTGTTATAAAAAATATTGTTATAAAAATAGTTTTGTTGTTGTAGAACTAAAGGGATCTTGGTGTCTCCAGGCCTCCCAGATAACAGTTTAGGAATTGCTTTATGAACATGAAGTGGTAATAATAAGAAATATTGGCAGAGCAACTTAAAGTTTATAATGTGGTTTCACAAATGTTTTCTCTTCGATTTTTCTAATAACGCTATAAGATTATGACTATATCATTTTACTGGTAAGAAAAAATTATGTTCAGAAAAATTAAGTGATTGGCTGAAAGAGACTCAGCTAGTAAAATTAAACTCACATTTTCTAATTCCAGGGATTTTGATTTTTCAATATATAATAATATATAAATATAATAATATTATAATATATTATAATATATTTCCCCTCTTACTTGTCAACCTAGAAATTCTCCATAAAATTAGTTTGGTGAGTTAAACTAGTTCCTTCACAGCCTCTGGAGCATGAGGTTGATTTGAATCAGCACTGAAGTCTCTATTTACATTTTGAGTGATCTTGTCATATCTAATCTAGTTCTGGGTGACACCTGAAAGTTGAATTTGGTTCAAGGGTAATCTGAAGATTTGGAGAGTCTTTCTTAGATGGATCCTAGGTAGTTTGGGGAATACTTCTATCACGAACCTATAATTCTGCTGCAGAATTTACATGGACTCTTAGGCACAGATGGTTTGCAACTGAGCTACACCACTCAAGGTCACTGGATACCTGAACAGACGTCCCAAGTCTTTCCCAGGCTGAGCTATTGCCTCTAGCACTAGACTAAAATGGCCAACAGCCAGGAGCAAAAGTATCAAATATGATTTTCTTGGGAGCTGGCTCTAGTGTATTTATTTCTTTGGAGGACTGCACTTTCTATACTGTCTTTAAGCTTTAACCTTTGGGCAAATCAAAATGACAGCACCTCTACAACCTGTAAATCAAAAGGGATGGGGTCAAAGGTCATTCTTTTCCTCTTTTGCTGCTCAGAACTTTTTGATTCTTCAAGTATTAAACATGAAGAAAATATGGATCACAGGTATAAGGGACACAAATATGTGCTGGGTGAGAAACTATAAATAACACTATTGAATGTTCTTTGAAATGAATGAAAAGGAAGGATGAATTTATATAGGTGGTATAAAAAACTCTTTCACAATCTTCTTTGCTCTGTAGTAAACTGATCTAGTTTGATGGTATAAAATGAATGTTTTATTGAAATAAAAAATGGTAATATTTTCTAAACTATATCTTTCATTGTTTTACCTATCTGCTAAAAATAAAGCCAAACAAATACCCACTCCCCTTCCCCCAAAGCTCTCCTGTGTTAACTGGGAAGAGGAAGTCCCTATTTCTTCACTTGGCATTTAGGGACTTTGTCAGTCTTGTGGGAAACTCAAAACCACCTTTTCTACTTGAGCTCCCCTTCCCACAATCACCCCCAGCACCTCAAACCAGGTTGGCTTTTGTATCCGCCCCGCACAGATTCCCACCTCTGCACTTCCGCTCAGGTGATTCAGCTTAGAATACTCTTTCCTCATTCCCTTTCCTCACTGATTTCTACCCATTCTTCAAGCCATTCTTTACCAGTCCTGTGCATAGCAATCTCTTCTGCCTCTTACCTGGAGTAGGGGTTGGCAAACTTTTTCTGTCAAGAGAGTAAATATTTTAAGCTTGGGGAAACATATGTCGCTCTTGCAACTACTCAATTCTGCTGCTGTAGAACAAAAGCAGCCATAGACAGTTCTTTATCTACAAATAATTTGCAATAATTATTTACAAAGGAGCTGCAGTTTGCCAACCTTTGTTCTAGAGCACCTATTGTTATTAGCAATACTTCTCCTATAATGTATTCTTTTCTTGTTTTATATGGACAATCTTATCATTTTTTTGTATTCTACACATAAATTCAGGTATATTACATATGGTATGTATTCAGACATTTAGATATTTGTGATTGAGTTAAACACCTTTAAGAAATAAGAAAAACATTTGATCCCTCTTTACTTCCATTCTGTTGCCTTTTTGTTTATGTACTATCTTGACCTTGTGTTTATGTGGGTTTTTTTTCCCAAATGCAGGCATCAGCTCATGCTGATATAATGTATTACTGTTAATGCATTAATGCTAAAATATAAAAAGATGTATTATAAGATAGATCAGGATAAATGCTTTAAATTGTATCCTAAGAAAAAGATTTTACAACTTATTTGCTGACAGAATGGTTATGATGAGGCCTCTTGCTTAACCTGCCAACATAACACTCATTTCTTAGGATAACAAAATACTGTAAGTTGGCCTCCTGATAGAAAGCCTGTTGAGTTTTACCGTTTAATAAAACAGAGTACACAGTGTAATTTGTACAATGTCAACCGTCAGAGAACAATTTATAACAATGATGTTTCTATTTACAGCATGCCACTAAGGAAGGAACAATAAAATGTCAAGTTTGACAATGTCCACTGATTGATATTAAGGTCAGAAGGGGAAATATTTCTATTGTCAGCATTGTACAGTCAGTCAGCACAATCAACTTTGCATTCTTTTCAAAATTCAAGGCTTTGGAAAGGACAGTAGTCTGGATATTTGCCCAAGAGAAGCTGGAGGATAAAAACAGAAACAACTGAAAACTGCATGTTTCCAGGTTGGCTTTTTTTTTTTTTTTAATGTCAGCCTGGAAAAAATTCTGATAAATGTCATTCAGCCATCGGTTTTTATTCATCAGATGTTGTAACCATCTATTTAGATATGTTAGTGTTCCATTGCAAATACTACACCCCCATTTTCTGGTGCCATAGATAGGGTCGGAGAAGATTAATTATAAGCCATGAGATTTGTAGAACTGATGGGAGGGGGAGGCCATCCCAGGTGACACGAGAAGATGCTCAGCTCAGATGCCTCATCTTAGAATATGAATTAGCATGGTTCACTGGTAGCAAAGAATGGTTATGCTGATCACAGTGAAGAGTCTGATATGTGTCAGCTGCTTCCTTTATAAATAAAATAACACAGAGCTAAGTATAGAAATAAGTCATTCTCTTACCAGTGTGTGGGTTAAATGCTCAACTTTGTGTAGGCATTTATTACATTCTGCATTCTTCACATGTCAGTAGTCAGAATTTCTGAAAGTATATTTCTTACTCACACCCCCTGACAGGGTATTGCTTTCAAAAAGCAAAGTGGTGAGTGGATGAGCTGAGCACAGTGGACCGGGTACCAAGCAGAGCTTGAAACTGAGAACGAGGGGCTTTCCTGGGGGATGTGCAATGAGGTCATCTTGCTGATGAGGTGGTTTACGGCTGGCTCATGTAGATGACATAACCTTTATTGCCATCTAGGGAACATCCAGAGATATTGAAATAACATCCTCACTTCTCACCCCACACGTGGGAGTGACACTACCAATGGAATTGCCGTTGTTGAAGCCAACTCACAGGAAAAAAATACTGAAATCTGTCAAAAGCAGCCACACACTGTGGAAAACCAGATACCTACCCAGAGAACTCAAGCTGCATGGAAGTGCTTCAGCAGCCTCCATGCAGGGACTGAGAGGGTGACAACAGCTATTCATTTTTCCACTAATAGCTATTGGGCCCCAGCACTATGCCAGGGGATAGAACATACAAGACAGACATTACCCGTGTGCACATGGAACATAGATTATGGCCGAATTATGTTGTGATTATAATTGTCTTAAGTGCTACAAAGGAGGAGTACAAAGTGTTTTGAAAATATACCATAAGGGGAACTGACCTGACCTAGTTTGGAGTGGGCTTTGGGGCAGGAAAATTCCTTTGAATCTGTGACATTTACGTTGTAAACAAAAGGATGACTAGAAATTAGTCTGAGACAGGGGTGGGAGGAGGGGGCAAGTTTTTCAGAGATAGGGACACATTGTGAAAGTCCCAGATGACCACGGTAAAGATCTGGAACTACAAAAACACTGGTTTGGCTTGTAGTCAGATTAGGCTAAATCTATTTTTGTTCTAAAGGAAGAATAACACACCTGAATTTCTCACATTATTCAAATTATATATTCCCAGCTCTCCACAGTATGAAGCCAAAGACTCTTTTCTCTCTAATCTTGGTGTTTCTAATTATTGCTGCTTTTGTCAATCTCAGTTTTATAATTATAATTATATGTTGTTTTTAAGTTTCTGAAATATTTTTACCTATTTTACATATATTATATCACTTAGTTCTCACATTTAATATGAACAAGAATCGTTGTGTCTGGGGTCGGGATCCTTCTCGAGGGAGATGGAGGGCATTGGCATGGATTTTACAGTTTTATATTAGACTAATTCTAATATTTACAATGAAAATAAGATATTAATAAAAATCATGTTTGATTTCTCAATCCAACCACAGGTTTATTTTTTTTTAAATATTTCTAGTCAGTTATAAATCAACCATATCAATGAGACCCATCTCTTTTTCACTGAACAGCATTATATAGATCTTTTAAGAAATGTCATTAACTCACTACTTAATCTTGGATGCTACTAAGAGACAGAACCATCTAAGGGACAAAGAGGTAGAACATGTGAGAACATTGATTTTTCTTGGAGAAAAACTGGATCACTACTTAAGATTCCTTTAGCTATGGGTTTCTATGGTATAAGAATCCTTCTGTTTGAAGAAATATGAGCTAGTTTGCATATCATTGCACATGATTTAGCAATGCTGTGGCTTATATAGAGATAATTTAGTATTGTTAATTTACTAACGGAATGTATTAATCTACTAACAGTGGTATTTAAAGAGTTTGTGAATGAAAAATCCAGAAAAATGAAAAGCAGAGCATGTGTCACTTATGATGTATTATGGCCCTTGTTTGATACATGACTATAATAAAGAATTGCCATTCAATTAGAGTAAGTTAGCTTTAAAATTAATATTGTGCCTATGCTTGATTCCATTTAAAGGGCTGGAGAAAGGGAAGAGAATTTTGAACCATTCACTATGCATTAGCTCCAATGACAGAATATAAATCATAGTAAGTCATGGGCTTCTGCCCAGTTCTGATCTCTGTGTGGTGCACGTCAATGTCAAACTTAAAAAATGTGCACCTTGGTTAGAACGGCATGCATTTAGTAATTGGACAGAAGTGAGTGGAATGAATTGGAGGTTAAAATCTGGCCCTTTGGAAATGTTTTGACACTTTACCCAGGAGCCTGCATTTAGTAATAGTAATAGTTCCTAAATTTTTATTTTGACTGGCTTTCTGGTGTTATATTAATAGAAAGCTTTCAAGGAGTGATGAAAGAAATGCATTAGTGAAAAGTATTAAAAATTATCTTTGACATCTTTAGCACAAGGAGCAAGTCCAGATGGTTGATAAAAGAGCATAATGCAATCAATAGGAATATCCCCTTTAATCTTTTCTTTCATGTCCTATATTTAATTCTTCCCATTCTTATTAATAGTATGAAGACATATCAGAAATTCTATTATTACTAAGAAAATCTATCCTATGGGCCTCTGTGTCACTGTTTCTCAAAATTCACTCATTGTTAATTAATAAATAGAGCAAATTAGGGAAGTAACATATGCACATATGTGTGTGTATGTGTAGAGGGAGTACTCAACTTAAGAGAAAAGGAGCAAAAGGAATTGAATTTTTTTAAGTTCCTACTGTGTGCCAGGGACTCTGTTGGACACCTTACCTCATTTATAAATAACTGGTAAATAGTGTTGTCTGAAAGTATTTGACATTGTTTCATAACTGTATACCATCATATTTTTATATCAGTAGTGTGGTCTTACAAGACCAGTTAATTAATTAGTTAAGATATTACTGTACTAGTCAACTTTTTGTGGAGGGTGTGATCATGGTAAAAAAAATATTGTTTGGGCGTGGCGGGGATTCACTGTGTCACGACACCTTGTTCTGCTGCTTCTGCTGTGTGACAAGCTGTGTGAAGGAAGGAGCATTGTCTGTGCTACAAATGTACATGACCTGTGTACAATGAATATTGCACAAATATACACCAGCATTTCAGTGAGTCTGATCCTGAAGCATTAACACTTGTTAACATTTTTATTTGCTTCATTCACCTTAATAGTCTTAAGTATTTTTGGCTTTTTGTGTGCAGAATCCTCAAAACAGACAATTCTTTGGCCAAAAACATTGAGAAAAATAAGCAAACTCCTTCATCATCTAGGATTATTAGGAAGTCATGTTGCATGAAGTTCATGTTGAGAATTGATTTGAATGAGGAGGTAGGTGGTCTGCAGATAGAAAGTTGATGGGACCACTAGGAAGTAAGTAGCAAAGTGGGGGAAAGAAATGGAAATTATTAATTAGAAGTTGAATTCATGCTTGAAAAGTAGTTGGGGAAGGGAATTAGGGGTCTCAATAGGGGGAAGGAAATCCTCTAAAACTGATTTATGTGATTAACTGTACATCTTCACTAATAATTCACTAATTCACTAATAATCATTTAATTGTACACTAAAAATGGAGTAAAGGCGTGATATGTAAAGTATACTTCAATAAAGAAGAAAAAAAGTTGAATGGAATAGAAGCTGGACAATGAGTGCACGTCAGTACAGAAGTGGAAAGGAAAAATAAAGTGGGCCTTTAAAGTCAAAGGAAAGTTGTAGATAAAAGCACTGCAGAGGAAGAGGAGGGAGAGAATAAAAGGCTCAGTTCAAAGTTGGTACCTATTTCCAGGTTAGGTATTAATTTTCGTGACTCAAAGATCTTTACCAGTGGCTGAGTCAGAATTACACCAATTAGAAATAAAATAATCTGGAAAAGGTCAAAATGAGTGTTGCTGGTGGTTGGGAATAGCTCAGATTCACATCTATAATAAATTTTTTAAATAATGAATATAGGATGACTCTCCTACGAGTCCAATTTAATAAGTTAGAGCAGGGATGGAAAAAGTTAGCTTTTATATAAAATGGCCCCTGGGTCAGCAGGTTCTATAGTAACTGGGTTGAATATTAACATATTTGAAAACAGAGTATGCATTGGTCAGCATTACAAACATAAAAAAAGGTGAGTTGAGGTCATTCAGCCAAGAAATATATATTAAATGCCTTCCAAGTGCCAGACATGGGCTATATTGATGAACAAGACAGACAATGTCCCTGACGCCTCAGAGGTCTTGCAATCACAGAAGTCAATGATGGCATCAGCATCGTCCAGGGGAGAGGTTGTTAGTGACACTGTTCTCCACTGCACAGAACATCTCTCCTTTGAAGGTAGAGGCAGCAGGCATTTTTGTCTGTTATTAAAGAATTGAAGCATATAACTAATTCCCCTTTTTTTCCTGAGTCCATGCTAACCCCGAAAGTTTCTGATCACGATTTGGATTCTCAGATGTGTCTGCCTATTGGGAAAGAGTACCCAAGTCAAGCAAATATGAGGGCTTTGGTTCTTGTGACATTTATATATCTCTTTTTAAATATGGCCACTAGCATTCTGTGTTTTATATCAGTCTACTATGTGTCTATGCCTAGGGGATGAATCCCTTCTCAGCCTGCTAAAATGAGATTTTTAACTTTGAAGGCTGAGGGCCAGATCCTAAAATTATCATCACTTTCTGAGTCCTGAGAAACAGCCAGCTGGGTTGTTGGTGACACCCAATATCTCTGTTAGCTGTCCTTGTTTTGTCTTAAAAATTTATCAGAGGTATAGATCTTATTCGATTCCTCCAAATAATATTGAACATGGATCTATCTGTGAGATAATTACTTTCAAGCACTGATAGAATAGATAAGTGTGTATTTTCTTGTTTTCTTACCGTGGTTCCCGAGTGTCATTCCTTGATGTCACCGCAGACATCTCCTGCCTCAGGTATGGCTGGCAAAGAGCCAGTCCATCATCTTATGGGATGTCTTTTGACTGTTCAGGGGATGGAGCAGTCTCATGATGTGTTAATTTGCTTTTGACATCTGGTTCTTATCTATCTGCTTAGAAGTCTGCTCTTGTTATTTGATTATTGGCAAAGCCAACCTCAGGGTGTCTTGAAAAAAAAAACAGTCAACCTGAAGTTATTTCCATTTTTCTAAAGACATCTTAAGTTGAGCAGCAGCTAATTATACTTTAACAAAATAATTTTTTTCTTGGTATCAGCATTTTTCTTTTCTTATTTTTTTTTAATCCTCCAGCACAAAATACTTAAATAGATTTCTGGCTGTTGACTAATAATCTATTTTTACCATTGTCCTTTGCAGATCTCAGTGATATTTTGCTTTTCATGCCCCAAATGGTATGCCACCATGGACTTGGTTAAAGAGATTAATATTAACACTATATTTTTTCGATCTAAAACCAGAATGGAAAAGTGAATACTTTTCCATAAGGTGGCAAAAGTACTTGGGTATATATGCCATTTAATTATTTAGGTTTTTTAAAAAAATAGTGACACAGTAGGGAGTCTAAAACTTGTTCTGTTTTGTTTTTCAAACTTTTGGTTTATCAGTACAACCCTGTTTTCAGATAAAACATGAAGAATCTGATATAGTAAACTGATAAAATTAGAAATACTCTAGATGAAGCCTGGATGGGCAGGTGAGTTGAGTGGAGTCCTGGGTTAGAACTTCTTAAAACACAATTTCAAAATCTAGAGGTTATAATTCAAGTGTCAAATGTTATTGATAAAAAAGAGAAGGAGAAAGAAACAGAGTAGTTTTGCCATATGTAGATGGAAGAGCACTTCAGAAAGTCCACCAAGACAAATAGGATATTAGTAAAAAGGGCTAGAATAGGCCTAGAGGCCATAGCAAATTGGTAGCTGAGTCAGCCATGTGGTAGGGCAGACACTAAGAATGATGATGATCTGGTACTGCATTGATGGAAATGCTATTTATAGATTGCAGAGGAGCAGCGAAATTAGACTAAAAAAGCTTTCATGGGGTGTTTAAAATTCTATTAAAATTTGAGCAATTCTTTTTGAGCAAAGGAATTAGGAATATCAGGACTCCAAAGATAGTAACAAAATTTAATTCAATTTATTTATACTCTTTAATGGGCCAGATACAATGCTAGATACTTGTATATTACATGGTGTAATGAAAATAATGCTGAAGCTAAAAACTAAAAACATAGGTTATTTTATGCCTCATAAACATCTTAGGTGGAAATCACTATCATTCTCTTACCTACTATTATGTGGGACCATGATACATAGTGACTGATTTTATTTATATATATGTTATGCATATGTAAATCAACCGAATTTATATATTTATATATAAATTGGAATATTTTATTTTCATTTGGACTGGTCATTTTCCTTGTGGGCACTGTTAGTAGAGAGTTTGGAATATATATAAATATCTGTCATGCAGAGACCAATAAATTCCATTTAAAAGTCCTAATTGTCTCTTAGATTTACTGCATACATTAATGCTTAATACATCATACCATTGGAATATGTAATGCCAGGTTCATTCTATTTTTAGCTAAGGCTTACTCATTGCCAAGTGATGATGTGTTTTCACCCACAAAAATATAATGCTTGATGATACTTTGCTCATATTCTGCTGATTCTCTTCTGTCTATAACATCCTCCAAAATAAAACTCCTTCTCTGCCTCTTAAATTTCCCTCGAGTTACTGCCTTATCTCATTTCTCATCATCATTATAAAAATCCTAGGAAGAATAATTTTTGTCTTTTAGCATGTAAGTAATTCTTAACTCACAGTTTTTGTTCTACCCTCTCTGCTTACTAAAAGTACCCACACTAGGGCCATCCTTGGGAACCTGCCAAACACCAACTCTGGGGCTTCTTTGCAGCCTCTGTGCTGCCGCTTGTTTAGTCTTGGCTTGTTTTCGTCCATTGCAATATTTTGCTATAACAAAATATCACAGACTGTGTAGATTATAAACAACAAAAATTTATTTCTTACAACTTTGGAGGCTGGGAAGTTCAAAGGCTGCAGATTTGATGTCTGATGCAGACCATCTTCTGGTTCATAGAATGCATGTTCTTGCTGCGTCCTCACACGGTGAAAGGGCAGCAGCTCTCTTGGGGCTTCCTTTATAAGGGCATTAATCCCATTCAGGAGAACTCTGAGTCAGCTTCCAAAGGCCCTGCCTCCTAATCCCATTTTTGGGGATTAGGTTTCAACATAGCAATGCTCAGGGGACACAAACATTCATACCACAGCAGTGCTATTTGCCTTGGGTGCCACTCTCCCCAGCCACTCTTCCTGCTGCTTTGGCTACTTTCTTTCAGTCTCTTTCATGGACTGTTCTTCCTCTGTCCATTAACGTCCTATGCATGTGGGTCCAACTCTTCTATTTCTGTAGCTTTTGCCTTAGTTTGGGACTCATCACCTCTTACCTGGTTTCTTGCAAGAAACTCCCAATATCCTCATAAGTTATTGGGCATAAGCCTCTCCCACCTGCTCCACATCACACTGCATACCATGGGCAGAGTAGCCTTCCATTAAAACAATCCTGGTCCCGCACGGGATTGCTTAAAACATCCATTGCCTGATGGATGCAATGAAAAAATCCTTGTGATGGCAGATAAGCCCCCTCAGAGTCTGGCTCCCATTTTTTGTCCCTGCCTCATGTCCTTCCAATCTCCTCCCTACACCAGGTGGACTGGCTGCCTTTGAACTCGTTCCTGCTCACATGTCAGCCCTCCTCTCTCTGCCTAGCAATATGTATGGTGTTTAATCTCTTTGTGCCTTTTTCTTGTTGGTATAATAAGGGTAACTGTAATGTCTGTGTTAAAGGAAGACTGTGATGGTCAAAGCAAGTAAGGCCTGTGTAACTGCTTTATTTCCTACGAGCACCATAAGATGACCTCTACATATTCATGTGGTTCTTGTTATTAGATCACTTTGAGGAGAGCTTGGGGGATTTATAGAGGATGCTCAGGAAACCAATAAAGATAATTAAAAGTTTAGACAATTAGAATTATGAAGAATAGGAAAAGGAGCAATTATTCTGCCAAGAGAAGAAAAAGCCTGGGGGGAGATATAAGAAAGAAAAATTATTTCCTAGAGGATAGACTCAGACCATCCTCCACTAATATTGAGAAGAAAACACAGCAAGCATGTAGGATTTATATTTGCTGTATGAAACATTTCCCACATAGGAGAATTGGCTATCTAGAATAGTTTATTCATGAAATCCCCCAAATTCGTTCATCTACACATCTAAAAAGATATATTTTCTTCTAACTAATGTTAGTATGAAGAGGCCTGAATGCAGAGAAGTGAAGTAGGTGATTTCTTGCAATCCTTTTTCCCCTGCAATAAGTCATTCTCTCTATCTTTCTCTGTCTCTCTTTGCCTCTGTTCATCTCTCTGAATGTCTCTCTGTGGCTTTCTGTCTCCTTGTCTCTGCAATTCTGTTTGTCCCTCAATTTTTCTTTCTGTTTGTTCTCTTCCCTTTCTCCCACCATTCCTCAAAACTTCTTCAGTTGAGCTCCTATCTTCCCTGCCCGAATATGCAGTATAAGTAAAAGGTTTTCAGAAATAGTCCAAACAATGCTATGCTACCTGTTTTTTTTTTTTTTTTTTTGGTCTCAAGTTTCTTGTATTTTTTGATTGGCATTGTAATATTTTGGATTAGAGGAAACTTTCTGTTTCTGTAATGAGAGAGACATTTTTATGATCACTTACTTTATATTATTTTATGAGATCTTCTCCCTCCTGCAATACACTTTCCTGAGCACAACTCCATATCTTTTCCTTTAGAGTAGAATTTTTCCTCTAACTTTTGGACAGCACATTTTGCCAGTTAACTGTAAAGTTCCTTCATTACATAGTATTAGAAGTCCCAGGGAAGAGGACATTAATCAGAATCACTGCTCTGAGGAGCAAGGAGCACCACCGAATGGAGCTGTATCTTCTCAGGTTCCATTTTTAACTGTTGCATTTAGGAGGTTATAGTTGTTTCTTACCTTTCTTTTGTTGGTGTTGGTGGCAGTCTTCTTTGTCTTTCATTAACTTTTCCTTGTATTTCTCCTCTGTGATTTTTTTCCCCTCTTCTCCTCATTCCTTTTTTATTTTCAGCCTTTTGGGGGCAGATTTAATCTTTTCTTTTTCTGAGATAGACTCCTCATGGAGCCCTGGTGGGACAGGATGGCTAGAAGGGTCTAGAGCTGGATATTTCCCTTCCCCCTGTTCAGTTAGGCTCTGACAAAACCCCAGTAAGGTTGGGCTCTATGAAGTAGCTTCTCTCGAGGTCAGGCCTTGTGAAGAACAGTGCCCTGGCGTATTCTAAAATGGATACTTTTCCTTCTCCCATGCTGAAAGCACAGGGGAATTTTTAAATAATCTTCACTTTGAGAAACTGACAGGGTTCCAGGAAGTAAAACTTCAAAAGCTTGGGGGCCTCCCTATCACTTGGTCCCCCCTAGAGATTTTATTTCTCAGACTTGTCTACACTAAGCCTCTAGCAATTTATCAATTACAGTTCAGGTTTTCCTGTCCTGGTAATGGTGCCCTCAGAGGTTTCTACTCATTAGTTTCTGCTCCGTTAAGTTGTGATTCTCAGTATCCGTCTGTCTAGCTTTCCAATTTGGGGGCAGAGTTTGCCGTATGACCTTACATCTCTGACAATCTAAGAAGAGTTGTTGATTTTTTGGTTTGTTCAGCTTTTTACTTGCTGTTAGGATGTAGTGATGACTTCCAAGCTCCTGACATGCCAGACTGAAAACCTTAAGTGTACTACCTCCATTTGAAATATATGAAAGCAGGCACAGATTTCAAAGAGGCTGAATAACTTGCCCGAGGTCAAACACAGCTATAAGTGACAGAGCCTGAGATTCAAAAAAATTGAACTCCAATTTTCTTTCTATTACACCTTAGCTTTTCCAAAGGTCTTTTGCTTTGAGTGATAATTATGTTATTATTACTTTGAATAACAATTATATATATAATGTATATGTGTGTATATATGTGTGTGTTTGTGTGTGTGTGTGTGTATATATATATATGCCTATATGCCTGTTGGTCCAAGGGTATAAAGTTTCAGTTAGACAGGAGAAATAAAATTTTGAGATCTATTGCACAGAATGGTGACTATGATTAACAATAATATATACACATATCATAACATCACTTTGTACCTCCAAAAATCTATATAATCATAATTTGTCAATGTATGATAAAAATAATAAAAAAATTAAAGGAAAAAATAAAAATTATATATCTTAGAAAATACATCTGAATAATGGAAAATTTTTTCTATAGATTACATAATTAAAGTTAGTAGTTGATACCACAAAGTTATAGATGTTGGGTTTTTTACATTTGTCATAAAAGGTGAATTCCAATTATAGTGAATAGTACATTGAATATTTGCTATCTTGTTTCTGAGCTTAGTCCCTTTCATGGAAATGTAGACTTTGCTGTGCAGAGTACTTTATGATTCTTAAATCTTTCTCCTTTTGAGCTATTTTACTAACATTGCACTCATAATCTAAGGGATCTTCCTTCAGATGGTGATCAGAATGAACAGCTATTTGGCAACCTATCAGTAAAGTTGATGATGGTATAATAATAAAAAAATAATAATAACATTTATTAAGTATTTACTAGGGATCAGGCACAATGCTAAGTGCTTTACAAGAAATTATCTCATTTAGTTCTCAAAATAACCTATGTATGAACTGTCACCGATTTCTATTGCCAAAAGAAGAAAATTGAAGTTAAGTAAAGTTACCTTGCTCCTGTTCCCCAGGGCTGGTAAGGTGTGGGGTGAGGATTTGAACCTGGGCCTCCTTGGCTCCAGGGCTCGTAGTGTTAAAAAACTCTATGTATATTTGCCCCATTACCATATTCTGTTTTAAGAAACATTGATTTGTGGCCAGCATCAAAAGGAAAGGAAGAATTACCCACAGATTTGTGTTATCTACTTTTATAGGGAAATAAAAATTCACTTAGAACCTAGACTCTATTAGACCCTGTTACTCTATTGCGCAGGGGTTTGAGAGCATTGTCACATTTAATTAAAGACTCATGTCCTGACTGCATCCTGTATTTTAATGTGACATAGAGATAATTTTATTATTAAAAATTAACATATAGCAGTGAAGGCTAAACAGGAACACAGACTATTTGAGTCTTTAATTTTCCTGATATTCCTAATGAAGAATATTTAAAATATTTCAATGGTATTTAATCACCCTCCAGTTACAAATTTATATAGTATTTCCTTTATAACATATATTTATAGTTTTTCCCCTTCCTTGATGTTTTTAACACTTAATCCCCAAATCAACTTTTCAAAAAGCAATCTTGTTTTATTTGTTGATAGATGGCCAGAATTATATCCACAAAACATTTTTTTTCATATTTTAGAAAAGTAGCATGTGATCATTGTAGAATAGGGCTTCTAAAAGTTGCACATGTCCTTCACTGAACCAATTGAATAACGTGGCAAAAGAGCCATCCAGTCTCACCTGGCCTCTCCAGGCCAAATAGACCCTTTTAGTATTCGTTTATTCGAGTCTGTCACTTTGTGTGATTGTTTGGTTATTTTTCATTCTGACATGTGATAGTAAAATGAGTAAAATCTTCTCAACAGTTTGGAGTAGATTGTAATTTCACAGATCTGTTGAATTATGATTAAGGCAGCCACTAAATTGACTTTAAAAGGGATAGTTTATTTTATCTTTTCCTTTACTTGTTCCACTAATCACTTGTGGCAAACTTAAATAAGTTTAAGTTTTTATTTTAAAGAAAAATGGCAACTTTTCACTCCTCTGTCTCCTTCTTACGTCTATTCATAATGGCAGCCAGGAATGAGATAGTTGCTAAAGCCGTAAGTGTGTGGCTATGAAATAAAATTACTTTATGGGTGATATGCACTAAAATTAAGGGGTCCACCTCTGCATTTAGGACTATATTTTAGCTTAGTATTGGATGAATGGTAAAACTCAGGGGTACTAAACCCAGATAGCAAGAGGACCTTTCTCTGTACAGCTCTGAAACCACTGAGCAAATGCCTAAATCAACCCTTGCATCTGCTTGGCCAAAGAAATCATTTCCACATCCATTAATGGTTTGCCAGTACCCTCAGAGAAGGAATTTATTCTATCTGTGCTTTGTTTTCCCCATCTGGCCAGTGAGGCTACTCATACTCACCACCACCACCACCATCAAGGCAGTCTTCTGAAATTTATAAAAGAATGCTCATCACACATCATAGATGCTGAAAAATCACTATCTAAGCATTAGTAGAAGCGTAAGGGATGGAGGTGGGAGGAAACATTTTTGTGTGTGTATTTAGCTAATAAAATAAACACTACCGTTTCTTGTAAAAATGCTACTGCTTCTAAATTTTCTGGCATAGCAGTTCTGATTTCAGATACTTAGTCTTCAAATCAACAAAAGTAATGAAAGACAAAGATGGGCACTACGTAATGGTGAAAGGTACAATTCAACAAGAAGACATAACAATTCTAAATATTGATGCACCTAACTCAGGTACACCCAGATTCATAAAGCAGATCCTACTTGATCTAAACAAAATGATAAATAGCAGCACTGTAATAGCCAGGAAATTCAATACCCCTCTGACAGAACGGGACCCTCCAAAACAGAAAATAAACAAAGAAACAAGGGGCTTAAACAGAATTCAAGAGCAAATGGGCCTGACATTTAAAGAACATTCTACCTAAATTTTCTATATGTGGACTCTATATTCTAGACATGCTAGTTTGGTTTTTATAAGAAAATATGAGATAAGCCATGAATAAAACATCTCTCTAGTCTTAAATCCAGTTTACTGTAGAATTTTTTTAAAAAACTTTATTCTGAATGAATTTTCAGAAAAAAACCATAAATATTATATATATATATATATATATAAAATCTTTGAGGGCTATGTACATGATCTAATTCAGGATTAACAAACGTAGTATATGCATCACCTGTTCCTCCTTCTGCATACATGGCAGACATTGCCGATCCATTAAAATCCTCAACTCCCTTAAATAAAGACAGTCTCGGAATTCTCTGCAGCACACTGTTTCAGGCAGGTATGACCAATACATCAGAGTTCGGGACAAGTTAAAACCCTCTTTGTCATTCTTTACCAACTCTGACTTTCTTACTTACAGATAAGGAATCTAAAGCTTAAATATTATAAGATTTTGTACTGATGTCATATAACTTGTTAGCTTTAATGTCATTTGAACTAAGACCTGGATGTCCATGTTCTCACTGTAGTTTTATTGTGTGTCACCAGGCTGTTTCTATAATTTTCAAGTCTGTTTGTGTTTATTATATTCTTTTATTCTTCATATTCTTTCTGATTAATTGACTCGTTCATTCACTCATTGATTAAGAAACGTTTATGGAGCAGCTACTATGTGCACTGGGTTAGTGTCTCTGCATTCAAACAATTTAGAGTTAAATAGGAAAAAGCAAATCATGTATAAAAATAGCCCTGAAACACGATAATGTGCCTTCTGGTTTAATTCCCTCCATTAGAAACACAATTCTCTGTTATTGCTTAAGCCTATGTTGCCTAATTACTGGTGTGTCTTTCTGTCTCTTTCCAGCCAAGCTTTGCATTAAAATAATTGTCTACACTCATGGTCTTCATTTCCTTTCTTCCTATATATGATATGACCCAGTTCACTGAAGTCTAATATTTACCTCTTCTCAACCACTGAAACTGTTCTTGATGAAGTCAACAATGATCTAAATGTTAAATTTAACAGATGCATTTCAACTCCTAATTTTTTTCAGTTCATTTAAACATTTCACATTGTCAATCATTTCCTTTCTTGAATTTCTTATTATTTTCCATTTTCTTGCATTTTTTGTTATATCTCTTTACAGTATCCTCCTAGTTTTTTTTTTTTTCCTGTCTCTGAAGCTGCCCTCTTTTTAAACAGTGTGGGTTCTTTTTCCTCTTCCAATTTCTTTGAGGTTTGTTTGCTTGGGATTCTGACCTCAATTCCCCTTTCTTCTCCCTGTGGGATTTTATCCACTTTTTAAACTACAGACTGCAAACTGCATCTCTAGCCTGAGTGTTCTTGTATCTTTCTCTTCATCCCAGTGCAGACTACTATATTCACCTACTTCCAGGGCACGTCCTAGTGTTCCACAGGCATATAAAGCTCAAACTCTTTTCCAAAACTGACTGTATCTCCCCTCTTCAAATCTGCCCTTTTTTCTCTATGTCCTAATTTGGTGAATGGCATAAACACTGGTGCTTCACCAGTTACTGAAGCAGAAATACAGACTTTCTCTTTACCCTTTTCTTACCACCCTCACCCTATAAATGATGAAATTCTATTGGTTCTTATCCATTAATAAATTGTAACTGTGCCCCCACTTCTGCATTTCTGCTGGTAATTCCTTAGCCAGGCCCCTGTCTTTCCCTGCCTCATTGCAATAGCCTCTTAACTGGTCTAATTTCATCTCATGGTAACTCTGTGAGTCTCCGTGCTGTTGTCAGCTTAGTGTTAGGCAAAAAAAAACTGTATCATCTGACATCCATGCTTTGTCATTGAGAGCACCCCTTTACATTCAGGAATGAATGTAAACTCCCTCCTTTATTGTTCTTGGCCTGTGAGCATCTGGTCCCAGCCTGCATTTCCAGCTTTGTTCTTCATCACCCTGTTTCCTCTTCATCAACTCCTTAGTTTTGGTTTCATCAACTCCTTAGTTTTGGCTTCAGGTGCTTTAAGTGCGTTGATTGCATCATCAACTCTTGCCTCATTTTGTTTTTTCTAACAGTTAATCTGCTTCGATTGCCTCATTATTTTTGTATATATTGTTTCTTCTACCTGAAATTCCCCCACTGCTCTTGCCTTAGGTAAATTGACTCATTCTTTAAATTCCAATTCTGATGCCATTTCCACATGGAAGCTTTCCCTGATCCATAGAATACTGTTTTTTAATTGTAGTATTTTCTACATGACATTGCAGTTGTCCTGTTTTACCTTCAGCCCTCTATCCCAGTGCCTTTCACTATCCACAATACATATTGGTTGGATCAGTTGCATCTTGATTGGTCTTGTTGCAGGTCCGTTCTGTCCTAGGGCTCTGGGCTTGCCCTTGGCACAGCTCGTCTGCTAGGGTTTGTCAATGCATTGGCCAATGGTGAACAATATGCAAGCTTGATCCTGAAGTCATGGGCAGTTTGAGAATGAAGCTGGGATATATCTTGTTTTTGACTATTGAATAAGGGAGAAAAGAGAATTCTGGAGTAGCTTTCCACTTTTTTAAGAGC
Source organism: Lepilemur ruficaudatus (assembly GCA_963574885.1). Lineage (NCBI taxonomy): Eukaryota > Metazoa > Chordata > Mammalia > Primates > Lepilemuridae > Lepilemur > Lepilemur ruficaudatus. The sequence goes on along the minus strand of CAUYRT010099089.1, from coordinate 31,552 downwards.
TTCATTTTTACATCATCTGTGTTGGACATGAAAAATGTCTGTGGTTTTATCTTTGTTGTCAACACTGTCCTTTTTCCATGATACATATCAGAATGATACTATTTGACTCTCCTTTAACTCCTTTCCACTTCTTTGAGTTAAGAGATCTTTTTGGGGTGGTGTCATAATTTTTAATGTACTCATGTATCATTTATTTATGATTTATTCCCTGCCAATTTATAAACAGGAATAAAGTGACTGAATCAAATTCATAATTTCTTAGGCAATTATATGTGGACCACTCAGAAGTTTCCACGATACTTGGAGAATTAATTTTTTTTTAATTTGAGAATATTATAGGGGTACAAATGCTTTGGTAACATAAATTGCCTTTGCACCACCCTAGTCAAAGCTACAAGCATGCCCACCTCCCAGACAGTGCACACCACACCCTTTAGGTGTGACTATACACATCCGCTCTTCTTCCCTCCCACCTGCATGATCATCAATGAATGTTGCTTCCATAGGTGCACATAAGTGTTGATCAATTAGTACCAATTTAATGGTGAGTACATATGATGTTCATTTTTCCTTTCTTGTGATATTTCACTTAGAAGAATGGGCTCCTCTTCCATCCAGGATAATATAAGAGGTATTAGTTCACCATTTTTTTTAATGACTGTGTAGTACTCCATGGCATACATGTAGCATATTTTATTAATTCACTCATGTATTGATGGGCACTTGGGTTGTTTCCACATCTTTGCAATTGTGAATTGTGCTGCGATAAACATTAGATTGCAGATGTCTTTTTGATAGAGTGTCCTTTTTTTCCTTTGGGTAAATATCCAGTAATGGGATTGCTGGATCAAATGGTAGTTCTACTTTTAGTTCTTTGAGGTATCTCCATATTACTTTCCATAGAGGTTGTACTAGTTTGGAGTCCCACCAGCAGTGTATGAGTGTTTCTATCTCTCCTCATCAATGCCAACATTTATTGTTTTGGGACTTTTTAATAAAAGCCATTCTCATTGGAATTAAGTGATATCTCATTGTGGTTTTAATTTGCATTTCCCTGATGATTAGAGATGTTCAGCATTTTTTCATGTTTGTTGACCATTAGTCTATCTTCTTCTGAAAAGTTTCTGTTCATGTCCTTTGCCCACGTTTTAATGGGGTTGTATGATTTTTTCTTGTTTTGCTTGAGTTCTTTAGGTTCTAGTTATTAGCAGTTTATCAGATATATAGCATGCAAATATTTTCTTTCATTCTATAGGTTGTCTGTTTGTTCTAGTGATAGTTTCTTTGGCTGTGCAGAAGCTTTTAAATTTGATCAGGTCCCATTTATTTTTGCTGTTACTGTGATTACTTTTAGAGACTTCTTCATAAATTCTTTTCCTAAGCCACATACCATGCTCACAGATTAGCAGAATCAACATTGTTAAAATGTCTATACTACCCAAAGTGATCTACAGATTTAATGTAATCCCTATTCAAATATGAACATCATTTTTCACAGATCTAGAAAAAATAATTCTATGCTTTGTATGGAACCAGAGAAAACCCCATGTACCCAAAGCAACCTTAAGTAAAAAGGACAAATTTGGAGGCATCAATTTACCAGACTTCAAGCTATACTACAAAGCTATAGTAATCAAAACAACATGTTATTGGCACAAGAACAGAGACATAGACCAATGGAACAGAACAGAGAACCCAGATATAAAACCATCCTCACATAGCCATCTGATCTTTGACAAAGCAGACAAAAGCATACCCTTGGGAAAAGAATCCCTATTCAATAATTGGTGCTAGGAAAATTGGATAGCCACGTGTAGAAGACTGAAACTGGATCTGTACCTCTCACCTCTCAGAAAAATCAACTCAACGATGGATAACGGACTTAAACCTAAGACATGAAACAGTAAGAATTCTAGAAGAAAATGTTGGAAAACCTCTCATAGAGTCAAGAGATCTTATCAGTAAAACTCCTTAGGATATCTTTGTGTATAGATTTAATGAGTTGTATGGATTATCCTCATTTGTTTTGTTTGTAGATCATTTTTTTATAAATCATGATCTATCTAATTATTTATCATTCTCTAATCTTCCGCCACATTTTATCCTTACACACATCTTGACTTCTTTATTTAAAAAATATGAGAAAATATATTGGAAGGAAATTGTAATAGTTCTGAGTGATGGAATGACAAGTAACATTTTACTTTCAATTTTTAATGCTTTTTATATTTTAATAGTGAAATTTTTTTACCTTTAAGATTTAAAATCTTTTTATTTTTATTTATTTATTTTTATTTTTTTCACTCTTTTTTTTATTTCAGCATATTATGGGGGTACAAATGTTAAGGTTACGTACATTGCCCTCTCCCCCCTCCCCCCTCCAATCAGAACCTCAATCCTGACCAACCCCCAGACGGTGTTTAAAACCTTTTTAAAAGGAGAAAGGCAAAGAAATAAAATGAAAATATGTTCATGGAAAAGAATGCAATTGATGTTGAGGCTAGTCCCTTTCTCATTGAGTAATGACCCAAATTTGTTTTTAAGAGAATGTCATTTATTTAACCAATAAAAGTTTATTAAGTGTCTATACTAACTAGTGGGGGAAGGTATTATGATTTAGAAGAGAGAAAAACCCAACTCAGCTTTAGAAAGATGGGAAGAGTGGAAGGAAGAAGAAGTGATATTGGAGCTTTATTTCAAAAGATAGGCAAAGGATGACTGCTGAAAAAGACAGAAGAAGGTATCTCTTTAACACAGGGAACTGCATTACACAAACACCTCAGAGACAAAGGAAGGCAAAGGAGCTCGGAATGGAGAGTACTATGCATATGAGATGAAGAGAGGTAGAAATATTATATGCCATGCAGGTTATTTTATTGATAAACTGTACTTTAGCTCATTTTTACTCATAATTCATGTTATGTAGGTTTATAGGGGTTTTTCGGGGGGGGGTGTGGAAAATTAACTCCAAAATGAACAAAAGTAGTTGGTGTGGGGTTATTTTTTGCTTATCACATGCTACTTTGAATGCAGCGTGTGCCAGGCACATCACCTTATGATGGCAGCTTGTTTCAACCAGAAACTAATTTAAATAAATTCTGGTTGTGTTAATCACCAAAGATATAATTATGTCATCATATGCTGTGTGCTTTTTAAATCAATGATTCTGAAACAGACTGTTCTTTGATATTTCCATCATTTTTTCATGAGCTTACAGACGGAATTTGGGTAGTTAAAATGAACACCCTTTGCAGACTCTAGATGCATCCTGATGGCAATATGTTCATTGTTTCTCTGAATGAGATTGACTATTAATCTCTTGAACACCCGGTCTAATGAATAAAAGAGGGTCCTCTGTTGGAAATCAGGAAATCGTAAATGTTTTCATGGGCCGCACTTCAATCAGTTCTGATCTATCCAAATGTACTTAATTGTGTTGTTTTGGTGCTTGTAATCCTTACAGTGCTTATGATTCTTATAGCATATTCTGCTTTTCAGTAGTCCTTTGTAGTGACTTCTGAGATCCTTTGTGGCTATGTGGTGACCCTTGCCCCAAATTTTCTTCCAGACCATGTGGGGCAGTGTGCAGACGCTTTAGCCATACCAGTGATTTCTAAGTCCGGCTGTGTGTTGGCATTATCGGGAGGTTTAAAAGAATACTGAAACCTGCAGCTTACATCAGCTTAATTAAGTCAGAACCTTGTGGGGAGCGGCCTTGACAATGGTTTCATAAAAGTCTCCCAGGTGAATCTAATGTATAACCAGGTTTGAGAATGAGTAGAACATGGATCAGGACTGAATTGTCCTAGGCCATTTTCTCCTTGGGCAATTGTTAAGGGAGCTGAGGAGTCTGAGAAGTAAGTGTCTTGGGGAAGTGACAAATGAATATCCAGGTAGGCTTTTTAAGGAAGTATCTTAAAGTTAACAGAATGGGGCTGGATGGCTTGAAGAGAGAGAGAAAATTCAGAACAGAGGATGGAGATGGGGCCTGGGCCGTTGTCTGGTGCCCACGAAGGTGTGTTCCCAGAGAAGGTAAAATCAAATTGTGAAGAGAAAAGGACAGAAGAAAAAGGACTGTCTAGTTAAATAGACAAAAAATACTTCATATTAGTAGGAATTATAGTTTTCCTGTTTGCTGTCTTCTGTTGTCAATTTTGAGTTCATGTGGATTGGTAGGCAAACTAAGGCTACTAAAAAATCTTAACAAAGCTATGTTAAGTAAAAGTTGACCTGTTTTTCCCTGCATTGTGCACTCATACCTTGACTCTAATAATCAGATAAGGTTCACCAGGTGCAGATAAAGATATTTAACTGGAGGCTTCCCTTAGGCCTGTGCTTCTGCCTGTTTTAAGCACTTCCAGCATGCCATTGCTCACAGCTCCAGGAGCTGGATAAAAAGCTAACCATGTACATAACCAGTGGGCCTGCTTTTTAGCTCAGGAGTTGCTACCAGCTTCCCTTGTGCCTGCCTCTGGACATAGTCTGATTTTATACACTGGTGTCCACATGTCTGTTAAGTCACCTCCCTGAATTTGGTGATTTGACTTTTTCTGTTGACTGAGCAGCTCTATTTGGCCTCAGTCACACGCTAACCCTTAGATGCAGTACTGCGGTGCCAACTCTGATGGCTCAGGACCCCTTCCTGATTTCTGGCTGTAGGGGCACAGATGGCAACCATGGTTAAGAGGTCCAGCCATGTGTCCCCTATTCGTTTCATCCCTGGAGACTATCTGTTCACAAGTAATGAGTCACTTCAATTAAGGAATTTACAAAGATGTCTAAAAGTATATTTTTGAGTATAAGTAAACCTAAAATCTGTAACAAATACAGTTGACCCTTGAACCACATGAGTTTGAACTGCATGGATTCACTTATTCTCAAATTTTCTTCTGCCTCTGCCACCCCTGGGACAACAAGACCAAATCTCCCTCTTCCTCCTCCTCCTCAGCCTACTTACAATGACGATGACAAGGATGAAGACCGTTATGATGTTCTACTTCCACTTAATAAACAGTAAATATATTTCCCTTATGATTTTCTTAATTTTATTTTCTCTAGCTTACTTTATTGTAAGAATACAAGGGTCCACTGTATATGCTTTCCTATAATAAACTGAGCACAAATATATACAATACTTGGTTTGGTTTGATATCAACTTCTAGTTCTTCCTCACCCATTTAACTCCAGAAGGTGGAATTTCTCTCCCTTTCTCTTTAGATTTAACAAATATTCCCTGGACATCTACAGCATCAGGCACTGTATAAGATACACCTATCTGTGTTCATATAATGCTTTGAAACTGTCAGGATTCCAGAAATGGATTCTGGTCTTCCAAGTTCTGGCTGTTGGTGATTTCATAAGTTATTAAATATTCCACGCTCTTTCTCACAGGCTGATCACTGAGTACACTATGTGCTAGTTGCAGTATATGGCTCTGTTCAAGGAAAAGTCTATTTTTTAGTGAGAAAAAAATATATGCTACTTGATAAAAATACCCAACCTAAACATGACCTCCGTGCTCAAGAGGAACTGGAAGTGAATACCTTTGGGTTTCAGGGGAACACTTTTAGGTTAAACATGAATGTGAGTCATCTACCTGTTAACAGCAGCCATTAACATGAGTATAGGAAGTTGACGCTTGACAGCACAAATGATTCCAGTGTAAGTGACAACTTCAGAAAGCAGCCAGAAGAAAAAGCTATGTAGTTTTGTGTTGAAACAAAACTCATTATGGAATAAGGCACAGGTATTAACTTATGGAAATTGAATTGAAATTTCAGAAATATTATGAAATCCCACAGGTTGAATTATAAAATATTCTGGTATGACTCAACCTGTTGACTTCTCAATGACAGTATTGATGAGAAGCACCATTTCTGTCTGATGAGGTACCATTTTGTGTGGGGTTTTTTTGTGTGTGTGTATGTGTGTGTTGGGGAAAGCGGAGGCAATGTTACAGGGTTTCTGCATTAAATTCTAAAATTAGGATCGTAGGAACTTTTAAATCAGATTTTGATGGGAGCTGTATTTTTCCATGTAAAAACAAATGTGTCTTTAAATGTAAATTGGCAATATGACTTCTATGACAATTTTATGTGTCAACTTGGCTAGGCGTTAGTGCCCAGTTATTTGATCTAACAGGAATCTCGGTGTTGTTGTGAAGGTATTTTGTAGATGTGGCTGACATCTACAACCAGATGACTTTAAGTAAAGGAGCGCATTCTCGAAAGTGTGGGTGGGTCTCATCCAATTAGTTGAAAGGATGCAGAAGCAAAAACAGGTTTCCTAGAGAAAGAAGAAATTCTTCCTGAAGGCTGCAACATTAGCTTTTGCCTAAGAAATTCTAGCCTGTTGGCCTGCCCTACAGACTGTGCACTTGCCAGCCCCACAATTATATAAGCCATTCTTTGAAATAAATCTCTTTACCTATGTGTCTGTCTGTGTCTATCTATCTATCTATCTATCTATCTATCTATCTATCTATCTGTCAGTCTATCATCACCTGCTGGTTCTGTTTCTCTGGAGAACCCTCACTGATACAATTTCCTAAATGGAAAGCATTTTAAAGACATGATATAGATAATATCCAGGTAGATGTTGGGATAGGGGGTTGTCCTTCTAATGCTCCCATTTCTGTGAGTGTTTTGGAAACACAGCCTTGTTAAGGCTGTGCTGGGCCTGCCAGGATGCAACCTCTGCCTCCCAAGCCCAGCTGCGTGCCGCATGGGGCATCCCAGCAGCTGCCCTGAGCTGCCCAAGCTGCTCCTTTTAGCATGCCCTGCTGCTTTCAGCCCTCTTTGCCTCTGTCTGTTTCCTTCTGCTTCAAACGCTTTTACCCTCCTCTGTCCTCTGTGAAGCCTTCTCTTCTCCCTGCCCCCACCTCTTCACACTGGAAGAATTAGGCTCCATTCCTCCCTACTTCCCCTCTCACTTAGAGCATTTTCCACAGAGGGCTCCGTTGATTTGCTTGTGAGTCTTTTTTTCGTTTGCAAAATGGTGATGACCATGTCTTATTCATCTTGGTGTTCCCAGCACCTAGCACGGTTTCTGGCATCTAGGAAGTGTTTAGTCGATACTGTTGGAAGAGTGAATAAAGAGCTGACCCTCTCCTTCAGGGATAAACAGCTGCCTTTAAGTTCAGTTGCAAATGGCTGGGAGGCATCCTAAGAGGTTATTCTTTCAGAGCCAGGTATGTTCCTAAACTTTTTCTACCTGAGTTGCCTGAAGAGAAATTCCCCGGCAAACAGACCTTTAATTACCACCAAAGACCAATGCTTTCAGTGTTCATGGGGGTGGGAGATTATGTGTATGGCAAACAGATTTAAGCTGATTGTGTAGAACTCTCAGATATCATGTGTTGATGGCATAGATGCTTCACAAAATCAGAATATGAATTTGAGCTCATTTATTTTAACCTTTCTAATTAATGACTTGAAGCTCTCCCTGCATCATTAGCAAGGAGTCCAATATCTCTTTTGAAGTTATACTCACCCAATCAACCTCAAACTACATGCCTTACCTAGTCCCATGTAGGGTCAGTGGGGTTTGTGTTTTTCCAATACTAGCCATAGAAAAAGCTGTGCCATCTGATTATTCTTCTGCTTCATGTGTGCCTTGCTGCTACTGCTACATGGTGTTGCTGTTGAAGCTTGTTCTCGCGTAGTTGCATGGACTTCTGTCCACTCAGCATTATTGCCCTCCCTGGCCCAGACCCTGCACAGGCCAAGAGGTGTCCTTAACCCTACATGGTTGAGTTCAGAAGAGCTTCCATCGGTCATACCAGGTGCCAAAAACAGCTCTCCCACCCGTGTTCCTTAGTGAGTAGCCCAAATCAGCAGCTTGGTTGCCCCCTTTCCCCATGGTTTTTATTTGGAGAGGTCTCACCAGTCTTTTGTACCACCGGGCATGAGTCAGGTCCTCCCCAGCAAGCCTGTGTGCTTCCCATCTTGGGAGGCAGATCTCCCCTTTTCCTCCCTGGTGATCAGCTCTGCATGTCAGGAGTCTTAGAGAGCTTTGCTACAGCCACAGAAGTTTGTTACACCCTTCCCTGTTCCCCTTCCTTGGTAACTTTCTTACCTTAACCTAGGGAGCCACTGGGAAATTACCCAAGTGATTCTTCATGGAACCAAGGGAACATTTGCTTCGAGGTGACTTTCTGCTTCACCCCTTGAAATAAATTAAGCAGATATAAATTTTTATGGGTCTTTCAAATGGCACTTGATTTAATTTCTACTTTATCAGGCATTATGTATGTAAAAGTGGTAGCCCTTGCATGCAGCTATAGCATCGCTTTTCCATTAAGAGATGCCAAGAAGCATGGCCAGCTAAAACGCAGGAAGATGTTTAAAATACAGCACCTTGTGGAAGAAACATAAACAATTTAATTTCCAAATGTGAATTGTCCCCAGGCTTTAAAATAGGGGCTAAATTACTTTGTAGGCATTCAGTGCCCTTCACTACATCATTAATTTTCAGCTTCATCTTTTATTATTCCTTTACCTTGCCCTTGTTCTAGCTGAGATATTTCACTAATTGCATAGCTCCAACAGGCACTGCCTTGATCACACGTCAGGAATCTTCTGTTGTTCCTCTACCTACCTTTGTGGCGCTCCCCAATCCAACATAAAAATAATTTTCTCTCAAAGCTATGTTCTTTTACTATCCCAGTGTTTCTCCCACAAAATGATAATAATTGCTACCATTTCATGAGCCTTTACTATACTAATAGATTCTTTATATTTGTAATTTTTAAAAGTATGCAAATAACATACCTACATAAAAGTATATGTATAACACGTATGTACAGCTTAATTATAGCAAAGTAAGCCAGGCACAGTGGTGTGCACTTCTGGTTCCAGCTATCTGGAGGCAGGAGGATCCCTTGAGCCCAGGAGTTTGAGGCTGCAGTGAGCTATAAGGGTACCACTGCATTCCAGCCTGGCTGGGCAACAGAGTGAGATCTCATCTCTGAAAAAGAAACAAAAACGATTGCAAAGTAAATTATTATAAAATATTAAGTGAACACTCATGTTGCCCATGTTATCACCATTCATATTAAACAAAAGAATTACCAGCTTCCCAGAAGCCCTCTGACTGTCTTTTCTAACAGTAAACTTCTCCCTCCCTCCAAAGTAACCCTATCTCATTTTTCAAGCTCTTTACTTTCTTGTTTTGTTATATAGTTTTACTACTTCCCTAATACTATAGTTAAGTTTAGCCTGTTTCTGACGTATGTATTTGTAATTATAAAATATGTTCTCTTTTTTATCTGACTTCTTTTATATAACAGTTTCTGAGATCCATCTGGGCTTTGTTTAGTAGTAGTTTGTTCATTTTCCTTGTTTAATAGTGTCCATTGTGTGACTATGCTATAATACATTCATCCATTCTTCTGTCGGTAGACACTTGGGTTGTTTCCAGTTTCAGGTTATTATAAATAGTGCTGCTATAAATATTCCTGTACATTTCTCTGGGTGCACATCTGAGCCTGGATTTTTCTTGTGGGAAAATTTCTAATTATAGGTTGAATTTTGTGAATAGTTACAAACCCATGTTCTATTCCTTTTAATTCCTGTATATAGAGTTTGGTAATTTGTAAATATTCTAGAAATTTATTGATTTCATTTAAATTTTAATTTTTATTGCCATAAAAAATTTTAATACACTCTTACCTGTTTAATCTCTGTAGGATTTACAGCAATGCCCAATTTTCATTTCTGACATTGGATATTTGTGCTTTCTTTTTGTATTCTGATCAGGGAGTGATCAATTGCACATCTTTTCATAGACTGTGTTGGCCTATTATGTGTGTGTTTCCCTTTTTCCTTACTGGTTATTTAGTGAAATTCTACTTTTAAAAATGTTATTATTCCTGTCTTTTTTTTAGGGTTAATTTTGGTATTCTCTAATTTCTTGAGAAAGATTCTTAATTCATTAATTTTTAGTACTTCTTCTTTTCTAATGTATTTATTTGAAATTAAATGCTTAAACATGGTTTTAGCTGTATCTCACAATACTTTCATTATTAGCCAGTTCAAAATATTTTTTGTGTCACATTGAGATTTCCCTTTTGACTTATGTGTTATTTGGAAGTATATCACTTAGTTTCCAATGACCTAAGAGATTGTAAATATGTATTATTGATTCATAGTTTAGTTTCATTATGGATGAAGAATATTCTCTGTATGATTTAATCATTTTGAATGTTTTGAGGTTTGTTTATGGCTCTGTTTATGATCAATATTTCTAAATGTTATCTGTTGCATTAAAAGAATGTGTATTCTGTAGTTGTGGGGTGAGTTAGTCTCTCTATATATATATGTGTGTACACACACACACACACACACACACACGAGGTAGAGTTTGCTAATCCTCTTATTTAAATCATATCCTTACTGGATTTTGTCTGCCTCTTCCATTGGTATTGAGATAAATATATTGCTATCTCATATTTTCTATGTGAATTTATCTATTTTTATTTACCATTTTGTCAATTTGCTTTAATTTATATATTTTGAAGGCGCATTGTATCTTCATGATGAGTTGAACCTTTTATCATTAGTAAGGATCCCTCTTAATCTGCAATAACCTATTTGCCTTTAAAAATTGATATTAATATAGCTACATGACATTTATTTTTGCTATTATTTGTGTGCTATCTTTTCTCACTATTTTACTTTTAACCTTCATTAAGCCTTAGCTTTAGGTGTAGTTTTGATAGACAGCATACAATTGAATTTTGACTTTGCAGAAACATATCTTTATTCCATCCCCACCCTTTTTCTTTCTTTTCTGCGTTGTCTATTTCCTCTGAGTTTCTCATTTTTGTTTAGTTTCGAGCTTTTTTTCTTCTTGTTGGAGATTTTCCTCAATTACATGGTAATGTCTGATTTGTGGTCATAGTTAAGAGTGGGCAATAAAAAATGATTGAAAAGTCTCTGGCCTGGAGAGACTTGATGGGTGAGACTTTGAGGGAGTGAGATTGTATTGATGGGAATTTGGCCATTTCACTGGGGGATCCTCATAAGCCTTTTAGAGGGGGTGCTGGTCAGTTTTCTTTGAGGTGAAACTTCTGTCTTCAATCCAGACAAACAACATTGTGAATAATAGAACTCTTAGAGTTCAATATATATATATATTAACACAGGATACATGTGTGTGTGGGCATGTGTGTGTGTGTGTATGTGTGTGCAAACCTTGTATTTTTAAAGCTTCTTCTCATTAAGGTGTGTCATTCCCTGCTTGAATTTTTTCAGGCAGTAAACATCCCATTAAAGCTGGGTAGGGTGAAAATCATTTCCTAGTTTCATTGGGTCAAAGAAGGTATCTTATCACATAACAACTCATTGTGCTAGATTTCTACTGATGCTCCTGTTTTAAGTTCCATCTTTCCTGTGTCTCACCTTCAGAAATACTAAGCCTCCCATCCGTGAGCATCATTGGGATCCAGAGGTAGATTTTAGCTTCTTTCTTAATATATACCCAAGAAGGAGTTAATACAGCCAGGAAAGCTGAAACCATGCCCATCACCATTCCTCAATATGCTTTCTAAAATTGCATTAAATTTTTCTCATGTTTTGTCATCTCTTCTTTTATTCTGCAGGTTTATTCTTATATTTATTTTGTATTTTTACACTGTCATTTGGTAGATTTGGAAGAAGGAAACACAATTTCTCACTCCACCAAGTTTACATGTAATCCTGCCTCTAAACTGCTGTTTACATGTGGCACCAAAGAGCCTCCTGGGAAATAACATCTGAGGGGGTTGACACAAGCGTATCTGGTTCAAGGACAATGGGCAGGTTGAAAAGGAAGGGATTATTTTGAATAAGCACAACATATTTTATCCCTAGTCCCACTGATTCACACCAAAATCAGAAGGCAAGAGGCTATTGTACAAGAGCAAGAAAAAGCTAAAAGAGGCATTTCTCTATAATCTCTGCAAGGCATCAGCAGCACTGTTGATATTGGCTTGTGGTGGCTCAGGCATGGTGTAGGCTTGTGGTGGCTCAGGCATGGTGTAGTACTGTGGGTGCATTGGTGACTGATCCCAGAATTTGTAAGGGAGGCGTCTGGTACAATAATAAAATTTACAAATATGTCTTCATTGGCTTTGGCACAGACATGAGTACCGTGGCCTTGGCACACATTGATAATGCAAGTAGCAGTAGCAGGATCTTTGGTCGAAATCAGTTTAAGACAGGGTATCTTTGGAACCGCTGTTGGCATCAGTGTCAACTGGCCTTCATCATAGTGAGTGAAAGAAGAGGAAAATAGTATTGTGGTAACTAAAAGTACTAGTTATAACAGCACAAAAAGAATTCTCAGAAAACTCATTGAGAGGAACTTGATGGGTTTGACATGTTAACAAAGTGGGTGGAAATGTGGCTTTCTTTCCTTTATCTCTCTTTTTAAACCATGGGCTGATGATTGGTGTGGTGCCGCTTGTGAAGCACACATTGCAAAAGCAGAGCATGAAATCCTTTATGGTGAAACCAAAGGAGGCCCTATAATTAGCAAAATCACCGAGCAAATTTAGGGAGCAATGAGAACCATTCCACTTCTAATATGAAGGGCATTTGATGGTGCGAAGGCATTTTCAGGTCAAGGAGATGTCCCGGGGCTTTAGAGTTCTCATATGGAGGGTCCAAGTTCAGGGGTGATGAAGTGCAAAAGGGGAAGGTGTGTCACTCTATCTGCTACTCTGAGTCACTCATATCATTGACAAACTTAATTCTAGGGACCCTCTCCCAAGCGCCTGGGTTGCTCTCTCTGGCTCTATTTTACACTACTAAGTGATGGCTGCTTAATCTGATTTTCTTGTTACCTTCTCTTGACACTTTGTAAGAGACCTATAAAAATTTTTAATCTGTCAGAAATGCAGTCTCCACTCTCTCCAAGCTACTCGTTATCTACCTTTATTTTATCTCTTTCAATACTTTCTATTTCAAAATCAGGCTCCCTTTAGATTAGCTAGCTGAGAGATGTAATATCTAGCTTTTTATCTCTTCAGTGCACAGATATCCCCTTACTTGTTGTCACTCATTTGTCACACACTCCCATAGTTTACCCGATGCCTCTCAAAATGGAGATGCATTCTAACAGACTGGTTTTAACTATTTAATAGAACATGCACCACATTTTTTTTTTTTTAACTGGAGAGGGGAGTGATATTCTAAACTTCAGCACACTTACGAAATTTGTGTATGTAAACAGTACATTAAGATTTGAGCACAAGTTTCCCCCGTTGCCTTAGGCAATGTCATAAAGAGTGGGCACATGTACATTTATCCTTGTTCTTACTAGGAATGATTTGAAAACCAACCTGGTCTATTAGCTACACTGGTGACTCTTGCAGCCAATTTAGTGTCATTCATTTCTAAAAGGTGAAATAATTTTGTGTTATTAAAATTGAACAAAATATTTATAAGCCCATTTTTAGACTCTACCATCTTTCCCTGGTGAATGGTTACAACATTTTTCATTGAAATTAAGAGAAGCTCAGTCAAGTTAGCTTAAGAACAAAGATGGGTGGGAGGTGATTATTAGGAAGAAATGGATTGTTCCATGGAATCCAAAGTGCAGGAATACAGGTCCCAGGAAGGGATTGGAATTAGACTCCCACACCACCCATGTTCTCCCTGTCTTGCTTCTTTATTTCTTTTCTTTTTATTTTTTGCACATGAATCAGCCTTCCTCCATCCTTTCCCTGCTCTTCTAACCCCCTCCCTCTCTCTTTCTCTTTCCTTCTCTCTTGCTGCAGACTTTGTCTCTAGTTCACAGGGGACAAAATGTGTTCACCAAAACTCACTGGATTGTTTTTTGGATAACCTCCTGGAAAGAGAGATTTCCTTCTTTCTCTCTTTTTTTTTTTGTATTGGTTATAAATTACCAGGAAAGGAAATAATAAGATAGAAGCAGGGCTGGGAATCATTACACACATCTCTATGAGCTTACTCCGTTGGCAGGAGGAAATTACCAGAGAAGTGCAGAGCATTAATCTAGGAAGTGACCCGTAGCTCTGGGGTGCTATTTCTTCTCACTTGGAAATTTATAAATTTACATGCATCAGGCTCATGGTTTAGCATATAGTGAGACATCAGTATTTGTTTAATAAATAAATGAATATGACATAAGATAGACGCTTATCTAATATAAATTCACATGCTGCAAGAAGAGTTCTGAGTGAAAAGACAGTCTCCTTCTCCCTTCCCCAGAGGGGAACCTAAAATTTCTTCAATAAGAATAGGAAGCAAGTAATTGGGAACTAGTGTTGAGTAGCCATGGGAAGGAATTGAAGTTGAATTCATATCCAGAAGATGATGGACAAGGAGGAGGAGAAAAAGAAGAAGAAGGAGGGGAGGGAAGGGAAGGAGAAGAGAAAGAAAAGAATAATTTTTTCAAGTATTTTGAATCTGAAAATTTTGTAGGAAGTAGAAAATCAGTCTCATTTTTCAGGTTTCTTCATTTTGTTATACATAGTACACAAACTTTAGTTTTTGGAAAATGTTAATTATTTTATTTATGTCCCATTATCTTCATTTCATTATTTTTTGTCTGTTTTGACCATTTACAACCTGAACACTTGCCTTCACTGATGCCCACTCATTACAGTTGAACTTGCTTTCTGTTTTACTTTAAAGAGCATCAAAATCTTTGCAAAATATTATGCTCTTCCATTTAGTTTGAAAGGAAGCATGATTGTGCAGAGTAAATTAATACCATTTGGCTTAGCTTGCACTTCAGTTTTACAATAATAAAAATTGATGGCAATGCATTATATACATTTCATTTGAATAGTTCTAAACACATTGAATTTCATTTAACATTAAAATGTGATTAAGTTAGATAAGAAATCAATTTTAGGTATTTTATAACTTTCTGGATTCGTTTGAGGATTTATTGGTGTTTTTTTAGCAATGAGCACAGGATTTTAAAACTTTCTTCTTTTTATAATTTTTCCAATGATATTAGTAAAGATACATGAAGTGACTTTGCTGTGTTTGTATTGATCTGCATCAAAGTCTTTTGATAGTTAAGAACTAAAAATTATGAGCAAAAATAAATACTAAAATGTGGTTATTTGGTTAATGGTTGATAAGAGATTAAAGTCATTAATCTAGTTAACCATTTCATTACAGACACAAAACAATTGAGAAAAGGTTAATATAATAAATCTAGGTATAATCCCTGGCATTTCGAAGTGACATATTTTAATTTCAATGTCTTAAGAATACTTAGAGCTTTTGCTTTAGTTTTATTTTGTTTAACATAGGTATTTACTCATGTTAAGTCAACTACTTACTCATGATTTACTTGTGTATGAAGCCCGCAATCTTGTTTACGTTGCCCAAACATGGCTGGGAGAGACAGCTGTGACATTATGAATCCAGCTGGCCACAGATGGATCTTCAGTGAAGCATGAATCTATATTGGTTTGGTGATCTGTGTTTACTGCATCCTGTTAAGCTTTCAGAGACTCAACCTCTAATTCACCTGGCATTGACTATATTCGCTTATGTATAAATAATGGAAGTAAGTTGGAACTTTTGCTGCTAGTGATCAAGATTCTCTCCTATAAGACCAATTCATTGTATTACAGTTTTATTGACTATTTACCTCATCTTAGAGTCTGTTTAGTGTAGTCATTTGGCACATAGGTGCAATAGCCTTAGTAGCTCATGTTATCAAGCTGTTATGA
Organism: Lepilemur ruficaudatus; assembly: GCA_963574885.1. Taxonomy (NCBI): domain Eukaryota; kingdom Metazoa; phylum Chordata; class Mammalia; order Primates; family Lepilemuridae; genus Lepilemur; species Lepilemur ruficaudatus. Next base: position 15,852 of record CAUYRT010099089.1, on the reverse strand, counting down.
TAATTATTAACTTTTTCCAGATCTTGTATATTGATATGTCCCCATGTTTGTTATGGATTTGAAAGTTAAGCTTGAGATCTCAAGAAAAAAAATAAAAACTGAGGTTAAAGCCTGAGAAGAAATTCATTTAGGATCATTGAAGACTATATTAATGATTGATACTTACCTGGAAGGCTGGTAGAACTGCAAGAGTTTCTAGATTATGCATAGTGGAAATAACCAGCTAAAGTACCAAACCAAAACTTTAATGGTGCCTCCTAGCAAATTAATTCCGAATAACTTCTCAAATCCATTGGGTATATGAAGCTCTATAATTTCACTTTTTTAGAGTCCAATGTGATATTCAAACTGGCTAAAATTGCTGATACAAATATATGCATAGCCAGGCTGGGTACGGTGGCTCACACCTGTAATCCTAGCACTCTGAGAGGCCGAGGTGGGAGGTCAGGAGTTCGAGATCAGCCTGAGCAAGAGTAAGACCCCATCTCTACTAAAAGTAGAAAGAAATTAGCTGGACAACTGAAAATATATAGAAAAATAAAAATTAGCCGGGCATGGTGGCACATGCCTGTAGTCCCAGCTACTCGGGAGGCTGAGGCAGAAAGATCGCTTAAGCTTAGGACTTTGAGGTTGCTGTGAGCTAGACTAATGCCATGGCACACTAGCCCAGGGAATAGAGTGAGACTCTGTCTCCAAAAAAATATATATATATGTATATGTGTGTGTGTCTGTATATATATATTCATACCCTGTCTTTTACAACACAATCAGGAAATATTATTAAATGTTAATGTATATGCAAACCAGTGAAATAGTAGTTGGAAATTTTTATGGAAGATTTGCATATTTGTCACTCTTCCTCATATTTGTCCAAATAACCAATAATAAAAATAGCGAATACTAGTCTTTATATATCACTTTTCATTTTAAATACATTAGTTATTTCATAAATGATGCTATCTCATCTGCTGTACTTATCATGTGCCCACAGCCACAGGTGGGGATAAATTCTTTATTGTGTGCTGTTGTATCATTCTAGGTGAACACAGGACAGCTATCCTGTAGTCAAAGAGCTACAGATGTAGTTGGAGAAATAAAGTGAAACACAAACCACTTAAAAACACTTCTAATGTCTTCTTCCCCTGTGGACAAGTTCTTCATGACTTAATTTCATTTTATTGCTGTTTCTAGGGCTTATATACAGAAATTTACCCATGCCATTTGGAAATAAAGATGAATAATTTGGGTCACTTTATTAATTCATAGTTAAATATTTAATGGTCACTTACTATATGCAGGTAGTGCTCTAGGGCCTAGGAAATCAATAGTGAACAAAATAGCAAAAATAGCTCCTGGTCCTTTATCTTCTAGTTTTAGTTAATTTTTTTCTTGCTTTTCAGTGATATGATATTGTTTCTTGACATCCTAGTAATTTTTGAATGATTGGCAGTTGTTATGTATAAAAATATATAGAGGATCTAGATATTTTACTTTTCCAGAAAAAGTTTACTCTTTCTTCCCTTAGGTGTAAAGAGTGGAAGCTGATCATCATAATCCAGCCATAGAATGGACTGAGTGGGGGCTGATTTACACTTTTATCAAGGTTTAATCCACCTTTGGTTTTCTGTAGCCCTTCATAGCCCTGTGTTCTCACGGGCAATCACTGGCTGATTCTGAACTGTAATAGTCTCCTCAGTACGGTGAAGTTGTCAAACCTCCATAATGCTTTTTTAGAGACTTTACTTAGTCTTTTATCTTACCCCTTAAACAAGTTCAGAATTTGGCAAATGCTTTTAAAGGCAACCAGCTGTGTTTCATGCTCTCTTCTGGGCACTTCCTTCCTCATTAAGATCTTGGCTGCCTAAGTTTCCAGTGTTGCCTCTCCAGCCCACTGAGATTGCCCTCTGCCCAAATGAAGCCCAAGATTCTTATCCTCTTGCTTTGCATGCAGAGTTAGCAAAATGCTCAGAGAAAATACAGCTAACTCTTTCACAATTTTAAACTTTCACAATTCTCTCCAATGTAGTATTCTGTTTTTTTCTAGTCTTCATTGCTTTATCAACTCTCTGATGCCTTTAAAAAGATTTCTTGGGTAATTGTTGTATTTTATTTAGATTTTTCAAGTTTTTATTGGCTGGATCATTGATATGTTGCAAGTGTATCATCCCATCCCTATTTTCAGACATTGAAATAAAAAAAATGATCCCTTCTCTTATACACATCTATACAATCACAAGGAATGTACCCTGAAATTTCCACTCTACCCAAATACATTCTAGAACTAATTGGCAAAGTGGACAGATGGGGCATTGAGCAAGTTCTTTAACATAGGTGTCACTGAAAGAGCTGGACAATTACCTGAGCTAATCCTCTGTAGTAACATTGACTAACTGCCCAAGAGCTGTTCAGCGAAGGTGGTCCTGAAAAGAGAAACAGCAACCTTGGAGCCTTTCAAGTAGAAGCTGCTTAGATTGGTGAACTCAGTATGAATGGGAGTCCAAGACTTGATGGTAGCTCTGGAAGCTAAAGCTTCTGCATGCTACTGTATGACTGAGCCATAACTGATAAGCTATTATGGCTTATCTTCAAAGGAAATATGTCCTGATTTTCATTGTCTATTAAAGTACTGGAGGACAGAGGAGATATCTTTTGTGATTTTTTATATTTCCACTAATATTTGTAGGAAGAAGGTATAGCACAGTGGATAAGTGCCTGGATTTGTGAGTCAATCAAGTTTAGATTCAATTTCTGCCAATTTATCAGGTGCTTGATCTTGAGCAAGTTGCAAAAACTCTCTAAATCCCAAATTCATAATACCCATATTCCAAATTGGAGGCAACTGGAGAGTTACAATTCAATACAATATGCATTCCTGGATGGGATTCAGGGCCAGAAAGAACAGCTGGAGAGATACAAATGGGATTTGTGGGTTAGAAGGTAGTATTGTATCAATCATTTCCATATTTTGAGGGTTTCCTAGGGGTTAGATAAAAGAGTGTCCTTGTTTAGGGAAATAACACACCATAGTATTAGGGGTTATGGACACTATGTCCATAACTTTCTTTCAAATAGCTCAAAGAAATACTAATAGTTATATATATTATATATATATGACATATAAGATATATTAATATGTATGATATGTATATAGAAAAGGGTATAATAGAGCAAATATGGTAAATGTTAAAAATTGGGACTCTCAATGAAGGGTACGTAGGAGGTCTTTGTACTATACTTTTAACTTCTATAGAGGTTTGAAATTATTTCAAAATAAATTCTTGAACTTTAATAAAAATCTCAATTCTAATCTATAGGTTAGGAATAATAATACATTTCATTGTACTGGTATGAAAGTTAATAGAGACACTATATTTAAAGTGCTGATAACTATCCCTGGAATATTGTAAGCATGCAGCTTATGGTACTTATAAAATTTTGGCCATTATTGAAATCCATGGGATTAGAAATCTAGAATTTTAGGGTGAGGCCTTAAGACATTTACATAGACCCTCTGAGGCAGGTGAATGAAGCTTGTGGAAAAAGAGTTGTTTTTGAGTTTCTAAGTTTGTTTTTGTTGTTAAATAATAAAACTATTTAAATATGTTTATTTTATGAATAATCAAACCATCTGAAGTAACTCTAGAAATGAAAAAACTGGGAGTAGTTTACCTTTCAGTGACTTCAAAAATATGCTTCTTCATAATTTCAGTAGATAAATAACAAACATACAATTTTCTAGTGTATGTTATTTTAAAATTAAAAAGAATCAAGTTTTACTAATATTATAAATTGTACAGATATCATTATGAATAAGAAAAGGAGCAAAGTTTAAAGAAAAAAAATCTGAGTGAAAGGAACTTAGAGTAAAAAAAATTATAAGAGAGAGAAATTTGATTCTTAGCTACTGTACATGAATTATATAATATTGATTGGGGAAGTTAGGTGATCTGAGTCCCAGTTTTCTCAGAGAAATTGCAAAATGGGAAAAATAATACTTAGAGTTTTCTTGAATAGCCAATGAGAAAATGGAAATGGAAATGCTTTATGAACAATAAGTGTGGTCTTATTATTAGTATCTAATGATTAGTGAAAACAAGGATTAGCTATACAAAAGGCAAGTGATAAAATGAAATCTTCTGGTTTTGTTATTTTAGTAATAATTTAAACCACCCATATTTGAATCAAATTTTACATTGCTTCACTATGTGGAAATTTTTGTTAAATCTTGACATTATTCTGAATATTATTCAGGTGTGATATATCTGAAGCCTAGTTCCAGCTTTTCAATGGTTCTTACTTGATAGAACTGAAGGAAAGTTAGTTCTTCTCTCCCCTTTCAAGTTACTCTAATTCATGAATCGCTTCTGCTCTGCTCACACTTCAGTGATCATGAGATGATATCTTTGCTGAGTATTTCTGTTTGATTTTTCAAAAGCTGTCATCAGTCTTACAGCTCAAATATGAAATGCACATGGTAATTAGTAGAGCAACATTCAGTCTTCAAGTCTAATTGAAAGTGACCAGACACCATCAAAGCTCTCAGTAGTCTTCCAGATTTGTAAGCATATGTGATGGGACAAGAGAAAGACAGCTTGTTGGAAGTGGAAAAAGTCCCTTTGCCTGTTGCTGAACCAGAAAGCTTTGACTATATGGCTCTCTGAGTCTGGACAATGTCTTGTGTGTTTGTTTCCACAGAGCATATATCATTACAGACTATATGGGCATCCGAAATGAAAGTTTCATGAAATTAGCTGCAGTAGGGACCTGGATGGGGGACTTTGTCACAGCTTGGATGGTAAGAAAATTTTAACTTCACCCATTTAAAACAAACATCAGATGGAAGACATGTTTATAATGTTGGATAGACCCTGCTTTTGATGGTTTAGAGTAAAATAATTACCTCTCTTTCAAATGGAACAAATTTATGAGTATAAAGTTGGAGATTATATATAGTATCTCTGGGCCTCAGAAAAAAAATCAATGCAAATTAGAATATTAGTGATGACTCTCCACCAGAATCTACCTTCCTATCTATCTGTCTATCCATCCATCCATTCATCCACACACAGTACGTTTGAGCATACAAACATATAAACATCATAAAATTAATAGAAAAATTTTCCCCATGAAATTCTAAATAATTTTGTTTGTCTAAATAAGTTTGGGGTTTTTTATGACATGTACAATTTTCAGTTAAGGAACGTGGTCTGGCCTATTTCAGAAGACCACCTGAAACACTTTTTAAGGACTTTAAAAATAGTTTTCTGCATTTGTTTTTATCATTGAACCTATTAAATGATAACTGATAGTTTTGAGAATTGTCTGTTTTATTCTCATTTGTGTATTATTAATCCTTATTACTATAAGCCTGCAACAAATAGACAAACCATATCTTATGCTGAGCTCCTCTGTCAAGAGAATAACTTCTGTTTTTAACCATTGAGTTAAAAACTTAAATTTAGCATGTTGCTAAAAGCTTCTAGGTCCTATAAATTTATAAGAGAATCACAGAGTGCAAAGAGCGTAATTCCTTTAAAACTGAAACACTTCATTGACACCTTTCATAAGTGAAGTTAGTCCTAATTATCTTTGTCAGTCCATTCACTTGAAAATCAGGAGATCTACCGAAGGGAAGACAATGCCCAACTCAAACAAGACTGGCTGTGGACAAGCCCCTGCAGAGGTGTGCTAGATATAGTAGGTAACTTGTCACAACAGAGTTCCCGCTTTGCTTCTTATCTAGAACAGGTATTTTCAGGAAACAGGAAGCAGTTCTAACCTCACTGCTCCTACTGTGGTCATCCTGGAAGAGTGTCAGACAACCCCAAAGGGTTTGCACAGACTGTTTTCGAGCCTTGTGCCACCTCTGTTGATTTTTAGAATGTTAACAGATTATCGGATGTGTCCAATTCCATTAACATTAAAATGTAGATTTGAAAAATGATTTGTTTTATTTGTGATCTCTAAAGATAGCAATTAGAATAGACCAGACATTGAAACCAGGTTGCTTCATGTCAAAAATTTCCATTTCCATTGGGAAAAGCTGTTTAGGAGGACATACATGAACTTTGAAAAGTGTAATTTCCTTGAAACTTGAGGGAAGGAATGTCTTTTAAAAATTTCTACATTATTTGTGGATTGTGATTTTGACTCCACTTTATGGTGAATCTGCTTAACATAATGGAAAGAGAACTAGAACAAGAATTCAGAAATTTGGATTCTCTCTTGGACCTTGCCAGCTACAGTTTGGCCTTCCACAAATAATATACAATCCTCTGAGGCTCATTTTGCACATCTCTCAAATGGAATTAATAGCTCCTACCTGTGTTACATATTTTCTGTAAAGATTAAATGTTTGGCTCTTTGATAGGACTTAAAATGCTAAAGTGTGAGGTAGATATAAGAGTTTTATTGTTGTTGTTCACATTTTTGTACCCTCATCCTCTTAGTTGGGTCCAGCCCCTTGAAGGGACGGCAAGGACAGGTCACTGATCCAAGCCTGGGGATGCCTACACTTCCTGAGTGCCAGGACTGTGACCATCCCACCTGAACCCAGGCCTGCATCCAGAGTGCCTGGAGTTTCCTTCCAATCGCCAAGGCTAGAGTAGACTAAATGGATATGGTGCATTGCTTCCTGACTATTGTCTAACACTGCGCCTGACAAAAGTTAGGGGAGAAGCAAGAAACCGACATGACCTAGGAGCTCACTCTGGAGTTTGCAGGCTCAAGCCAGCCATTTGATACATAGATCATTTTCCTTCCCATTATGCCATCATTATTTGTTTGTGACCCAATTCCATCCAGTTCCTTCTCAGACATTTCCTCAAGGTGGTGCTTTCCTATACCATCTACAGCTCTGCCCCTGCCCCTCATTTACGGGTTCATTAGTTTGTTTTAATTAGGACTTTTTCCTTCTTAATTATAAGATGGTGTCCAATTACTAGGGCAGCTTTAAGAGGAAAGTGCTTGGTGCAGCTTTGACCAAAGACCTGTAACCCCTTCTGGCTGGATTTCTACCATACACTTGTCTATCACCTCATGTGGTTAAAGGGAAGACAAATAATTCCACAGTTTAGCCTGTGGTCTGTCTCTCTCCAAGTCCTGGCCGACCTTCATAGTTTCTTCTAAATTTACTATTTTAATGTCATCTATGTCTACCAGCTAACCTGGTAACTTTACTTTCTTCTATACAATAGATTACTGCTGTACCACAGAACTAGGACTGCACTGAGAGTTGAGAAAACTGTGTTCTAGGTCTAACCCTGAAATGTGATCCTAAGTCATTTAACCTTCTGGGGCCTCTCATTCTTTCCTTTCTGTAACCTGGGGGAGAATCCAAAGTCTCTTTATGCTTATGTTTTGTGAAACATTGACCTTTCCCCATTAGACATGGGGATAGAAATAGCAAAAGAATTACCGAGCTTTCCTGATTTGAAAGTACGGTCACACAGAGAGGATTCCCAGAGCACATCATTTCTATTCCCATTTCCACTGACTGGGCAGTGAGTTTCCATATAAATATTTATATGTCTGCATATGTGTGCATTGATAACATTTTAAAAATAATATTTTTCCTCGTGAGAGGAGTCTATGGTAGCTTTGACCTTCATCTGTCTATAACATGCTCATCATGAAATGAATATCAATGATGAAGGTAACTGTCATGGAAAAGCAAGTGACTATTTACATTAATAATTAAAGTGTACCTTTTGTTGTCTTACTGAAATGGAGAATTTTCTTTTATGGAAATAATTCAAAACTTTCCCATGATTTTGTGATCCAAAGAGAAGGCTGACATCAACCAATTTGAGAAATATCTTTGGCTCTCACACTGTGGTCTACTAGGTCCAATTTCCTAGGCAGTCCTGACTTTTCCTGGCTCTGTGGCACTCCCCATGCAGAGGACAAAAGATACATGAAGCAGATTTAAAGTTACTGTATTTTTGGTCAAATAGGTTTTTAAAACATTTGTAAAAGAAATAAAGTGATGAGCTGGCCCTTTGCTGTTGGCAAACAGAGAAGAGCCCTGTCATGAAGATGTGCATAAAACAACAACACTGGGAGTCTCATGCAACACCATTTCCATGTAGCCACCTATGTGCCCACACGCTGTGCCACTAAGCCAGGAGCTGAGGGACAGTCGACCAATCCCACATCACATTGCCCCAGTTTTGCCATAGCTGCTTCAGCTTCTGCTGAGGTCTAAGGTTGCAGGAGATTCTAGGACATCATGATGGCACTTACTTCTAGGACATCATGATGGCACTTACTTCTACTGCTCATTTAATTACCAGAAAGGGAAAACACTTCCTGTGTATCTATACATAACCATACCCTTTCCCAAGCCCTTGCTACGTATTGTTTTAGTTGCTTTTCTCTTACAGCGTTAAATGATATGACTAACCATATGGTGGGGACATCAGACTCCAGGTTTGAGGTTCTTGTTAGGGTGAGGAGCATACAAACAAGGTGAAGTTGAGCCATGACCCAAGAAGACAATTCTGATGGTAAATACTGAAGTCATCATAAATCCTTAATCCTAATCCTAAAAACTAAGTGCTGTGTATATCAACTCCCAATAGTTACAGGATGTTACTTGGCTTTGACACATTCCCAGGATTGTCTGTGGGTGTTTATATATATATATATATATATGCCACTATTAGCAAAGGTTCTACCATGCAACAATGTCGTAAACACAGAAAACAATTGAGTTGCTTACCAATTGACTTAACTTTTATTTCAAATGTTTATAGTAAACATTCATTTATAAAATTGTCTATGATCTTAACAGCTTTTTTCTTAGAACTTGGAGTTTCATTACAGCCAGAGAAACTTAGCCAATACTTCCATGCAGAAATGCCTTTGGGCTGAAGCTTAATCCAGGATAATACAAGAGGCTCTAACTTACTGTCATTTCTTAAAATTGAGTAATATTCCATTGTGAACAAATACCCAGTATTCATTTTTAAAAACTATATAATCTTTTCTTTTTCTTTGGTGGCTCCATCAATACTAGATAGTGAGTTGTAACATCCAGAATATATAAATCTTCCTGACACTGTTCAATTCTTAAAAATTGGTATTTTAAGACACAGCCATACTAAATTATCTGGTAGAGAAAGAAAACACCCAGAAACATATGGAATCAATTATTTGAATATTTGTTCAATTAAATTTGACAAACATTTCTGAATCTTTATTTTAAGCCAGGCATTGTTATAGGTACAAAAATAAATATAAAATATGTAAAATATAAATAGTAATTTAGAAGGGGAGACAAAAATACAGACAAGGAATTGAATTATAGTTTGATAAATGAGGTAAAAGCAGCATGTACTAGGTACAGTAGTGGCCGACGCAGGAATGCTCAACTTTTCTTGGATATTGTAAAATGCTCCACAGGTGCAGAGATGCTGCAAATACTTTTCTGGCATATATAAAGGAAAGAACATTCCAGGCAAAAGGAACTGCATAAGTACGGCACCTCCAGAAACTTGTATGTGGTCTCTTATTCTTTACAATTGCAATAAAATATTGATTTTTTTTCATCTACTTAATGAAATGTAGAATTAGGGATTTACAAAGAACATATCATATTCTCTTCATGCCATGGAAAAGAATATGCCCTAAAGCAGACATCAGGCTCTCTCCACCTCAGAACCATTTTCTTAGAAATCTCCACTCCATGAGAGCCAAGAGGAAGAAGCAGCAAATGCACCAGCAAAAGCGCAAAAGAAAAAATCTGAGGTAGAAATCCAAGTCAGCCACTAGTCTGTGCACCAACAAAGGCCACAGGGGCTGAATATGGTATGACAGAGACTGGAGAGACTGGTTACAAGTTGCTGGACTGCAAGCTGTTTAAAACTTGTCTCTTAATGGATCTAGAACTTTCATCACCATCTAATCACCAAGTCCAACTCTGAGAGACCCACCACCTTGCTTATACCAAAATAGTCCCTAGTGTCCTTTGCTCCAGACCCATGACATCTGGATTAGTTCTGTTCTCAGTTACGGCCAAGTATAACACATTAAATCATCTGTTTTTCAGTCTTAGCTGAAGAATCAGAGAGAGAGAGAAAGAGAGAGAGATCACATTAGGGGCATGTGATCTAAAAATGACTAATGTAAATATTCATCAGATAAATTCAAAAATACATTTAGGTCAATGCCCCTAACAAAATTACTAAATAATCCAAAATGTGCCACTGACAGGATTTTACTTAGGCTTGAAATGTTAGCTAGGGTCAAGCAACATTAGACAAGGACATTTAGCTGAGCTATAACCTACTTTCCCTCTAGGGCCGAGCTGATGTCTTTTATTATCCAAAGAAATTTGTTATAATAAATTCAGTTGAGGTGTTCTCTTCCCCATTTCTTTTCTTCCCCACAGAGCATAAGGCATGGTTGGTTTACACAGCTCAATCTCCTTCACGGCCTGGGGACACTCTGGTGTGGTAGAAGAATCCTTCTTTTACAGAAACACACGTACGCACACACACAGCTGTTTCATTGTTGTCAGATGTAATTTGTTCAGAAGGGAGGGGGGTGAGTCATGAGTGCCCACACTAACTCACGCTTTAAAGAGGACACAGATGGGTCATTTGATTATACATTAAGATTAACCTTCAAATGGCAGCATACTAAGAGGTAGGAAGACAATATTCCCAGGGGCAGGAGTTCTTGTCTTAGAGACCAAATTGGTGTCAATGGTCAAGATGAACCCAGGCAGAATGGGTAATCTAGGTTCCTAACAACCTGTGTTGGCTAGTGGAAGCTGGCGCAGAACAGACAGACATAGCTTCCAAGGTTGAGATTCGTAACATAGGAGAGAATAGTTTTACCCTCTTTTGGGTGGGTCCAGAGATATTTTGAATCTCATAGCCCCTATTCACTGAATGCAGTTGACTCTGACCCATTTTTAAGGGAAATACATACACCCACACAAAGCACATTTTACAATGGAAGTTTTTTCGTGATAATAACTTTCAACTGACCTTCCCTCACTATTTGAAATTGGCAAAATCAATGATTAAGAGGGTTCACAGATAAATACTACCCAAATTCAAATTTTAAGAACACAAAATGTTCATAGTTATATCTAGGGAAACAAAGGGATTTCAATGATCCAATTGATTTGAAGAAAGTTTGAGTTAAATAAGTTAGATTGCAAGACTTCTCAATGACTTTTTTTCATATGTTTATGTAAATCCTGAATTTCTTAGAAAGATATGTAATAGTGAACATTTCCTAAATTATTTAAAAGTGAAGTCATTTCTGTCTAGGAACTTATATGAACATCTCACTGGAGTTAGTGTTCTGTGGACTGAGAAATGCTGGCTTAATAACTACATTAACAACAGCTAATATTTATTCACAAGATTTGAATTCTGTATGTCTTGAGTCAACCCCAGGAATATGCATTTTAAGATACTCACCGATTACTCTATTTGCACAAATTACAGATCCAAACCAAGACAACCTCTCTGATCAAATAATTTATTCAAGTTCTTTAAAGTTATGGGCAAAGAGTGAAAAGAGAAAAGTTTGATAAGGACATTTTTGGGGATTTTACAAATCTTAAGCAGAGAAAAAGGTTAATAGTGGCAAGAGTTGGGATAAAGAGGTAAGCTCTTTAAGAGTTCCTATTAAATGAGAATTATCCTTGGAGATATAACACTTAAATTTTTATGATTTACCATGTTATCACATGATGTGTTGCAATTTAATAAGAATTGGTTGAGCATCTACTTACGCAGACATTTACTAGAAATGATGTGACATGTGGATAGAGGAGGCTGTGAATTCATGCTGTACTAGTTTTAGGGATATTAAAAAGATAAATGTAAAGCATCAAAGGAATAGTATGGAGAAAATCACATGGTGAAACAAACATAATAAAAACCAGACTGTGTATACACTCTACCATGTTCAAGGTAAAAGAAAGATTTAGAGCATGGTAGGGGAAAAGTGTGAACGCTTTGTAGAAGAGGTAGGATTTGAGCACAGCTTCGAAAAAGCAGGAGAACATTAACAGAAGTAGGACATCCTTAGTGAAAGACAATTTTAAAAAAAAGAAAATATATAAAAGGAACGAGGTGCAGGACATGTTCAGAAAAGAGGCAGTTTCATTTTATTGGATTATGGGATCATAGGAGGATGTGGCAAGATATAAGGTAGGAAAAATATGTTGATGTCAGATCTTAGAAGATCTACTGAAGATCATATTGAAGACTATGAAATTTTCTTTGTAGGTATTGACAAACTTCTGATGGTATGGGGAATGTTCTTTTAAGGAATAAGATAAGGAGACTTTGGGTGGTAAACAGAAATGGGTCCAAAACTCCTGATGAAATCTAGAGTGGAAGATGAGACCACATTACAATCTCTTACTTCCGCCTATGTGAATCATTAGCAAACAGCTCAAGTGCCAATCTATGCGGGATCCCTCAGAGGTTAAGCCACTGGATTATACAGAAACTTTTTGTTTTTATGGAATAGAGTTAGGACAGGTAGACAGTCTTGTTTACAGACTACACATTTTGAAGACCTCTGTTGTCCGCACTGATGAAAACATTAAAGTGTTTTCAAAGGAAATTGCATTCACATAGTAAATAAACCCCAACTTTCTCTTCTTATATTCAATGGGCATTATATTAGAAAGACAAAAAGCAGTTTATATATTTTAACATCTTGCTAAATATGCAAATACACACAGATGTCTTTTAATAATTTAAGAGCATTCGAATAATTCTTTTGCCATATCAGAGTGCTGAAGATCTCAGACTCCATTACTTAGTATCTCAGTGATTGTTTCACAGTGCTGCTAGGCCAAAAGAAATACCTAATACTTACATTTGTTTAGTAGTTAGGTTCCAACAACTCACTAAGTATTTACTAACAACTTATAAGTCCTTGCAAAAAAAAAAAAAAAAAAACAATCCATGTATTGAAAGAATAGCATTTCTTAAGTAAGCACAATCACCTAGCAATGGGACGTGTGTACCTGTTGCATGTTGTACATCTTGGAATGCACAAAACTTGGATTCACATTTGGCACTGCTACTCCTATTTCCTGCTCCACCTTGATTTCTGTGCAGTGTTTCTCTTTACCATGGCAATCACAAAAGGCTCAGCTTCATAAAAAATACAGATATTATGGAAAGGCATGTAGCGCTATCTAATGCTGAAACTATTAATTACCTCAAGCTTTTCTGTGCAGTGTTGCTGTGTTTCCCCGGAAAGTATTAAATATTTCAGGGCACCACTGTGAACTCACTGCAGCACCACAGGGTGCCTTGGCAGAGTTCGAGGATGATGGCCATGGTGCTTGTTTTTGAACACCTGGCCCAGGACATGAAAGCGGTAGGTGACGGCAATGATAGAAGGAATAACATGTATGTCAAGGTACAAGAAAATGACTTCTGAACAGGGAATAATAAAAGGAGCCTGATGACTCAGGCTAGAGCCTGAGGTAGAGCCTCAGGTAGAGGCTCAAAAAGATTATAGTAAAAATGTTGAGGCTTATATACATGCAAGTAATATTTTCTGCCACTGACCACTATAGCAAAGCTAATGGCATTAGGCTACCACCACTCACTCCCATTTAAGGTTGCCTTAAATACTTTGCTTACCCCACCAAGTTTGGCTTAGTCGTATTACCAGGATTAGGATATGTTTGATTAAGAGGCCTTTGTAAATTTCCAAAAATATTAAGTCAGTATCCAACAATACTGCATGTGGTTGAATAGAAGTTTTAAAATATTGGAAATATTTTGGATTTTGCAAGAGAAGATTTTCACCTTCAACCTTATTTTTCCTCTGAGAGGTTAATTTTCTTTTAGCCCTCACTCAGACGTTTGGAATTAAAATGTGCCTGCATACCAGCCTCTCAGTGATTGCCTGAAAAAATGATTTTTACAAGCCCACATATTAGGGTAATTTGCAAAAATGACCCTGTGGGATATGTATAGTTTCAAGTACATTTTTTCTCTGGGTGCACTGCAGACTTTTAGAACCCATGACCAACTTTTAATTCTCTGGCAGTTTGGCGGAAAAAATTACTGTCGGAAGAACTTTTGACTTTAGAAAAACTACCTTCTTTACCTGTATAAGAAAATTCACCTGTGTTAACCTTCCCCTACCATAAAGTGCTACAACAACTGATGAAATAATAAAGCAAAATAGCTGATTTATGTCTCTATAAATCAGAAAGTTTCTTAATCATGAAGAAAACTTTAAGTAACTGCTGCTTTTTATCCACGTATATTCTATAATTTTTATTTTTGGAATTTTGAACTCCTTATACCTAACATTTGAAAGTAATGAAAAGAAGTAACCCAATCAAACCCTAGATTTTTTCTTTTTTCTAATCCATTAATTCTATATGATGTTAGTTTCAGAAACACATTTTCACAGATTGAAAAGGTGTTTGATTACAAAAGGTCAAGACAAAATACCAACATATTTAACCAATACATTTTTGCAGACTGTTTATAGAAATTCTCTGAGTTGCATAGCAACAGTCTTTTTAATTACTACTTGCTATCCAGATCTTAATAATTTAATTAGTATTTTTTGCTTCATTAAATTGCTACACTCAATAGATTTAATGAATTCAATTCATAGCATGTTTTGAAAGGGTTTTTTTCCACATGTTGCTGTGCAACTCAGAATATGAACCATATTTATCTTCTATTCAGATGTAACATAACAGAGAGAAAATACTTTCCTTTTAGATGTGACTGGTCTGATCTGAAAGAGAAAGAGTCAATTAGGAATTTGGAGAAGATGGACATGCTTTTCCAAATTACACCATGTTCAGAAAAATGAGAAAGTTCACAGATGGGGTTGTTCCTTTTTATTTTAAGATAAAAAAATAAATTTGATGAAAAAATATTCTCCTTTAATGCTTTGTAATAAAATTTTGAAAGTTGCTCTCATAAAGTTTTCAATTAGGGAATTATAATAGATTAAGATATACAATTAATCTTTGAACATTGGCTTTCCTCTCTTAGTTCTAATATGTTTATAGTGCTCAGTAATTTACAGTTCTGGGCTTAATATCAGCAGCATTTCTTAGTAGCACACTCCTTCCCTCTTTATACGTCTACCTGGAAGTCTCAGAAATACCTTAAACTTAACATGGTCAGAATGGATTCTTTTTTTCCTTATCCTCAAAGCTTTTATCTCACAGTTTTCCTTACATAAGCAAATGCATCCAGTGTCCATTACCACACTCAAGCCAATAATACAAGAGTGTTCTTTGATTTCTCCCTTCCTTGCACCCTCATATCTGTTCTGCCAATGAGTTCTGTTAGTTCTACCTACAAAACATACATCAAATCTATTAACTTCTCTCCAACTTTTTTGCCATCTGGCAAGACCAAGATAGCATCATCTCAAGACATCATTTCAAAGTGGTCTTTCTAACTCCACTCATCTCTCCACATTCCATTCTACACCCAATGGCCAATGAAATCTTTATATAACATAAGTTAGATCATGCAATTCCCCTGTCTAAACTCTTTCTATGGCTTCCGTTGCTCTTACAATCAAAATTTTCCTTGAGTCATTGTTCTGCCTTGACCCTTCTACTCACCATCATCAGCACATTACACTCTCTGTAGTTCACCATACTCCAGCCACATATAAATCTTCATTTTTTTTTGACAAATTTATTGAAGTATAATTTGCATTCCATGCCATTACTCCACTTTAAATGAACAATTAAATGATTTTTAGTAAATTTACCAAGTTGTACAGCTATTCACATAAATCAGTTTTAGAAGATTTCCTTCCCCCTATTAAGTCCCCTAATTCCCATCCCCAACTACATTTCAAGCATGCCCC